>JAVKPL010001228.1:0-16073 GCA_032173675.1 Gastrolobium villosum | reverse complement strand
ATTATTAATTCTTAGTAAATTACAACCTTTTACCAGTATTGACGAAAATCAACGCTAATAAAATTGGTTATGTAAAAGTGGTGAACTTTTTTAGTAGTAAAGAGATCCTTCCCCTCGAAATAATGTAGGAAGACACATCAAGCATTCAAGTCACTTATAAAAAAAAATACACGATTTGTGCATAAGCGAATGCACAGTTAGACATAAGCGAATGCACAGTTAGACATAAAATTTCCACTTATTTCTCGCACGAAGAATGTTTGGTGCGAGAAATCTGCAGAGGCATTGCTTCAAGCCACTCTCTTCTCTCCTTCACCTTCAATCCAATCTCTTCAAGTAACGTTTTGTGTTTTCCCTCTTTCTACAAATCATGAAATTAAAAATAAAAAGTGATTCCGCTCAGAAATGCCTAAACCTCATTTTCTCTTTCACCTCAAAGTTTATTCCTTTACTTGATTCACCCTCTCCCTCATCTCTTTCGTACCAAAGCTTCTCCCTTTTATTACTCTCTCTCTCTTCCAACTTCTTCTTCTACTTTTTTATTTATTTATTTTTAAGCAACAATCAGTAAGCCTTGTTATTATTATGATTTTGAATTCTGTGATTGATTTTGATTTATTTTGTGTCAGGAATATTGTACCTTTAGGACATACATGGGAGCAGAACAACATTGTTAAAGACTCAGCATACGATGAAGTTAGTTTTTCTTGTTATGTTAAGCCGTTGAATGTTTTGAATGGATTATCCTTATCTCGGGCAATGTCAACATCGAAAGGAAGGAGTTTGAGGAGCAAGGTGGAAAGGAGAATGCAGAAAGAGTCTGGTAAAACATTGAGGGAAATTCGAAGAGCTAAGAAATTGAAGAAGAAACTTATGACCGAGGAAGAGAGGCTCATTTACAATCTCAGAAGAGTATATTATCTAAACCTTCCTATTACCCTTTGGACTTCACTTTGTAATCCATGTTTTCATTTTCACTTTCATATATTGTTATCTTAGTAGCTTATATTAGCTTTGGACAAAGACTCTTTGCAATTGAATGTCTCCTATTGAAAAATGGGAATACATCATATGGCACAGACCATGTCTGAGTTTTATGCATTCAAATTTATGATATAGTTTGTAAGAGTTGCCTGAACTTAGATTTCTGTGCAAAATTTAGCAAGCTCAAGAGTTTCCATGATTACAGCTTATAACATATTTGTATGATCATTTTGTTGATTGATTGAATACTATGAGACCCAATAAGGAAGTGAAAATTGGGTTGTTGGGTTGATAAGAGATGAGAACTATCTTTGTGTGTGTGTGTGTTTTGTTGATTGATTTAATGCTATGAAACCCAATAAGTGAAAATTGGGTTGAATAAGGAAGTGAAAATTAGGTTGATGTGTGTGTGTGTATGTGTGTGAGAGAGAGAGAGAGAGAGAAAGAGAGAGTACCTCTTGAGATTCTTCTTGTTTCTTAGATGTAGAAATTGAATATTCCCCATTAGCTTTAAGTTATTATTTCATATCAGTTGCTTCTTTTGCTTTTTATGTTTGTTGTAGTATTTGTTAGATGAACATTTGATTAAATCTTATTTGCCTGCCTTCCAAATATTGCAGGCCAAGAAGATAGGGTTTAGGGTTTAGGGTTTAGGGTTTAGGGTTGGCATTGCTACTGAGTATTACAAGATTTTCGCAAAAGCCCCCTTCTAGTTTTTAAATAATCATTTCAAGCACACTTTGACATATGAAAAGCTAATAAATGCATTCAAACAATCCATAACATATAATGTATCACAATTGTAGAACTTATACTAGCACATACAAGATATCAAAGAAACAATTAAAGTGCTAGAAATAAAGAGTTTAGAGTTTAGAGAATTGCAAACACTATATATCCTGGTTCGGTCACCACCACTTGTGACCTACGTCCAGACTGAAGCCGCTCGATCAACTCTTTCACTAATGGTCAAGCTTCACGGGTGCTTGACAAACCTTTACAATCTTCCAAGACTTCGGGTTCTTGGATACCTTTCAAGACTTCGGGCTCTTGATGCCTTACAATTTTTCACTCCAAATTTACTTAGGAATTTGGTGACCTTTCAAACAATGGGTCTCACAACCCTTTCAACTCAAGAATACAAGAAGAGAAATATTTGGAAATGAATATACACTCTCAAAGTGTGGATATACAACTTGAAGCACAATGGGTATATGGATTTTCAAGATATGAGCTCAAATATATTTGATCTTTGAAATATATGAAAGAATATGCAAGTGATAGTGTAGAAGCTCTCAAAGTATGCTTAATGTGTGTAGAAATAATGCTCTTATGTTTTTGAGTCATTGGGAATGCATATATAGTGTTTCTAAAAACTAGCCGTTGGAAAACTAGCCGTTAGAAAACTAGCCGTTTATAGCCGTTGGGAAACTAGCCGTTAGAAAACTAGCCGTTGGAAAACTAGCCGTTGGAAAACTAGCCGTTGGAAAACTAACCGTTATAGCCGTTGGGATCTCATTTGAAAAACTAGCCGTTTTATAGCCGTTGAGATCTCATTTGAAAAATTAGCCGTTTTATAGCCGTTGAGATCTGTCGTAGTGGTAATTGATTCACAACTTGACAGCAAGAACATTGTTTCGTATTTTGGCTATAATTTGAGTTATACTTGTCGGATTAATGTGATCTTGGTCTCGTTGGAAAGATAAAAGAGAGATCTACAACTTTTATGAAGAACACAAAATCCAAATCCATCATCTTGGATATGAAAAATTGTATGGAAGGCAGCAGCGAATTTAAGCAATAAATTCTAAGTTCAAATGTGTACTAGCTTGCTTCCAACCACTTTTTGTGAAAGATCTTGACTTGATAAATATGTTTTGAATTTATGAAATATGTCAAGTATCTTTTCCATGGATTTGAAAAACATGTTTGAAAAACATCTTGATTATGCAATTTGAAAAACATGTTTACTTTGAGAAAAACTTTGAGCTCATGCAATGCAATCTATCATATACCCTGACATATATTCTAAATATGATTTTAGACTTAGCTTCATGTCTTGTATCTTGGATCTTTTCTTGAACTTGATGCTTTGACTTGTTGGATATGACAATGCTTGACACTTTGTTGGTTTTGATCATTTTTCACCATGGTTATGATATTGTGCTTCTCTTAGATGTTGTCCATTGTTAGTTGTCTTTGATCTTGGTGTTGCTCTTGATCCAATGATCTTGCCACTTTGATATAACATCACTCTTCTTGTGTGGCTACATCATACATGTTCAAAATCCACATATGATTGATGCTTTTCGCTATTGATCAATGCACTTCTCTTTTGTTGTTGCCACTTTGTTATCATCAAAACATACCTTGTATCTACAATCTCCCCCTTTTTGATGATGACAAACTTAAAATTGAGAAATGGTTAGTATAATAAATATTCTCAAATAATGTATATCATACTCCCCCTCAATTTATGAATGGTTCCAAAATATTATAATTATGCAAGTTAAGCATTACAAACCAACATATATGTATATGGTGGAAGAATATAATTTTCTCAATTTTCATATTTTTCTCCCCCTTTGGCAACATCAAAAAGCATAAACCAAGATAAGCACCCAAACTTATGAGCGATAAAATTCCATTTCTCAAAGCTCCCCCTTAATCCATGAATGGTTTCAAAGACAAAAGTATGAGAATTCTAGGTTCAATATGCATCATTTTTTACCTTTTTGGTGCATTCTCCCTCTTTCATCTTTGTTCTTACCATTTCTCCACATGTTAGGTAGAATTGTATTATATTTTCTCAATTGGCACTTATTCTCCCCCTTAGGCAACATCAAAAGTAATTAAATAGGCAAGTCATATAATAGAGCTTCCAAATGATTCAAGTAAGTGCAAATATACTTTGGAAGTTGATTTAAATTATCAAGTGCTCAATATATCATAAATCCAACACAAAGGATCCATTCAATTCAAGATACCCAATATGAGCATATAATCAAAGTATATAGCCAAATTGCCATAATATCTAGGAAATAAAATCAATAAAGAGATATCAAGACAAATGATTGCTCTGATTTTTGCTAGCGTACAAGAATATGTACCAATGTGACTAGCATGACTTTGGTATTAGCATGCATAAGATTTGTAGACATGTATTAAGGAAGTGGCTTTAATAGCATAAATCATTTGACATATCTACACAAGTTTTTATAGCAATATCATGTCATATACAAGCAAATAGAGAGATTAGGAGACTTAGCTAACTTATAGAGTATTTTGCAAATTAAACCTTTTTGAAGTATCTCCAATATTATTATTCTTCATTCCTTTGTAAGCTCTTGGAGTTAGTCTCCATTCTCCATCACAAACATCCTTTCTATGCACAATAGAGTTAGTCTCTTTAAAAGCAAAAAATATTGACTCTTCCATTGTCATAATTATTTTATAAGCCAAGTGATGGATATAACAAATAAATGCTAGGCTCCCCCTCAAAACATACATACTAGTAAAATATAAGTCATATGATTACACGCATGTATTAAGAGGAATGTATCCATTGTTATGTATGATATAAAAGGCACGAATCAAAAAATTAATAACGACAAGTTATAAGAATTTTCTTCAACAAAAAAAATTAAACTTTTTATTTTTGAAACACAAAATAGATCAAATGAAGTATGTTTGCCAAAACCATATAAGCACTGTAACAGCCCGTTGTACACCGGTATTGTTAACATTGATTATGATATTAAGCGCAGTTACAATCACAGTAATTGGATTAATTAAATTACGGGCAAATTTTTCTTTTAACACGTTCCTTTTTTTTACCTCAATACATTTTCCGTAATCAATTAAAACAACACTATAATTGTAAAAGCATTTTGCGGAAGCATACATTTTCTAACATCATAAATCATTCTTTTTATTCAATTCATTTAAACTCACCATCTAACTCTCTCATTTTACCAAGTTATAGTCCTTTACGTTATCTACGCGTGGTTTCAAACCACGTATCATTTGGAGTTCTACCCATCAAGTTAAGCCCCTTTCTTTTAGTCTAGAAAAACCTTAATTTTCGAAATTTACACTGTGGTAATCGATTACCAGTGGGTGGTAATCGATTACCACCAGTCAAAAATGAGGCAGTAGCCAAAATTCTTCATCCTCTGTTCTGGTAATCGATTACCAACTTTGGGTAATCGATTACCTCACATGGTAATCGATTACCAAAGGCCAGTAATCGATTACCAGTGCAGACAATAGCCAATTTTTCGTCCCCTGTTGCATGGTAATCGATTACCATGCCTTGGGTAATCGATTACTATGCAGCAAAATGACAGATTACAGCATTTTAAACCCCAAAAAGGGTGTGTAACCCATCCCTAACCCCTTGGTACTCCACATAACACATAATCATGTCCTAATGTAGGCTCTAGGCCCTTCCATCATGCATTTTCCTTAAGTTTAAACATCATTTACAAGGTTCTCAAATGATGGCCATTTACAAGCACATATGGACCATTTACAACATTACTCATCAAGACTTCAAGGCTATGAATGTGGCAATGGACAAGTCCCATGCTCACTCAAAATATACAGTTATCCATGCCATGAATAATAAAACATAAACAAGACTTAGCATATAATCATGAACACTAACAAAAGCATGGAAATAACATCATGCAATATGTTCATGACCTAAGTCTCAAAATACTAATGGTATGCTATGTGCACTCCATAACTCCTCCAAAAAGCCATGCAATCCCAATGCACCGCATGCCAATCCAACGTCCACTATACGGGCTTCTTGCCCGAAGCTCCTACCGGCTCATAGTGACCTGAAATGTGGTCCCCCAAACACGGGGTGAGATATACGGATATATCTCAGTAAACCAATGGAGCTAGAGGCTCTCTCCACTCCATGGCTCACTAAAATGTATCAAAATGACATAATATGACATGCAAGTAAAACAATATCACCATCCACCTGGAGACACCCAAGAACATCCACTCATGGATTCATGTTCAAGGACTCCATCATATAACTCCCGAGACAGTCCTGGCGCCTCTCCCATGGTTGAGAAGACTCCATGGCAATACCCAACCGGAACTCCTCATGAGCCCTATCCGGCGGACGTCCCCCGCTTGGATCATCCTGATGTCGCTCCCAGAGTCAACACCATGGCATTCCAACTGGCATTCTCCCGTAGGACGAACCCAGCGGATGTCCAAACCAACACACGTCAACTGGCCAGTGACCAAACAATTTTCACAAAATACAAGCAATATGCATACAAGCACACAATCACATCATGTCATAACTACATAATCCAACCACAACCTTCCTCTAGGTGTGGTGGAGCTCACTAGGGATTAAACCCAAGTTCCAAGAGTTTACCTTAACACGAGCAATACCGTTCCAAACGTATGCTCCAAATCAACCTTTCACAATTCCAACCGTGTGAGGCACCCTACAACAATCATCAAATCCAAATTACACCAAAACTCATTTTTCATGAAAATTCCTCAAATTCCTCTAAGTTAAAAACCTATATTTTTCACCAAAAATTAACATAGCATTTCTAGCTTACAAACATGATTCTAAGGCCTTTTCATCTAATAGCATTTTTCCATTTGGGCTCTCTATCATCACACATCTAAAATCAAAGCTTGAACACAAATTCATAGATCTAAGAAATCAACCATCAAAAGACCACAAATATACTTACAATGTGTTGTATGATCACCACCAAGGCTTCACTAAACCATTTGAAGCTCAAAACTCCAAGAAATCTCCAAAAACACTAATGGGTCGAATCTGAGTTGCTCAAAAACGCGGCCAAGGAGGTGGATTCAAGGCTTCTAAGTGCTACCAATGGCTTTGGAAGGTTGTTTACGATAGATTTCAACACCAAAATCAAGCGATTTGGTGGAGAAATGATGAAATGAAGAAAAGATGAAGAAAATGGTGAGAAATGGTGTTTTGTTCTTCTTGGCAGGGAAGGAGCGCGCACAAGGAGAAGAAAAGAGGAGGAAAGAAGAAGAAAAAGAGGGTGGGGCCAAGTGACTTCGGTCACACGGGTCCCACACGCGATCTAACTTTAACTCCAATAAAAATTCCGATCATAAATTCCTAATCTACATATTTTTCCAGTCCATGACATATTTTTCTTTCTCCAAAATAATGATAAAAATTTCACACCTATCGGTACACTCACACCTCAGTATTTTAACACTAAAAATTCACTATTCATCAATTTTTCCCAAATTTGCCTATTCACTCGATTTTCCGCCCTGATTCCATTTTCAGCATTACTTTTGTCATATGAACTCTCTAACTCAGTATTTTTGCCTCATAACACACGGTTGGCAAATTACCATTTTGCCCTTTTTGCCCCTTTTGGCCATAATCCTTGGATTTTCACTAATCCACCAACTTTCTTTTCTCAATATTATATTAAAATGCACATTTAAATATATGAGGTGTTATATTCACCCCACCTTTTTGAAATTTTGTCCGCAAAATTAAATCATACCTGCTCGCTAACTCAGGATACAGCCGGAGAATCTCGTCCTCCCGCTCCCAAGTAGCCTCCTCAGGTGTGCGGCCTTCCCACTGAATCTTCAGCATGGGAATCACTTTACTTCTCAATCGCTTTTCACTGCGATCCAGTACTGCAATAGGACCAATGGGAGTCTTCAAGTTCTCCCTGATTTCAATATTATCCGGCATCACCACATGTGATTCATCCGGAACATAACGTCGCAACTGCGACACATGAAAGACATCATGTAAATTAGATAACTGCGGGGGTAAGGCAAGCTGATAGGCCACCAATCCTACTCTTTTCATAATCTGATACGGCCCAATGAACCGTGGACTCAGCTTCCTCACACCCAACGCACGGCCAACACCTGTGACCGGCGACAAACGTACAAATACATGGTCACCTTCCTCAAATTCCAGCGGTCTATGCTTATTGTCATAATAGCTCTTCTGCCGATTCTGTGCCTGTTTCAATTTCTCTCTGATCATTTCAATTTGCACTGTTGTTTCCTGCACAAAATCCGGACCAAATCTTTCTTTATCGCCTACCTCAGTCCAACAAGTGGGCGTACGACACCTCCTGCCATACAAAACCTCATATGGTGCCATACCCAGACTGGAATGAAAACTGTTATTATAAGCAAATTCCACCAATGGTAAATACCTATCCCAGGCATTACCCTGTTCCAGTGTGCAAGCTCTCAGCATATCCTCAAGTGTCTGTATGGTCCTCTCAGTCTGACCATCAGTCTGCGGGTGATAAGCAGTGCTCAGTCGAAGCTGAGTGCCAAAAGCCTGCTGCAAAGCTCCCCAAAATCGTGAAGTAAATTTCGGGTCCCGATCACTCACAATGCTAATCGGTATCCCATGGAGTCTAACAATCTCCTTTACATACAACGTAGCCAACTTCTCTGTGGTGAAATCCACTCGCACTGGTAGAAAATGTGCAGACTTTGTGAGTCGGTCCACAATAACCCAAATCGAATCATAACCAGCTTGAGTTCGCGGCAATCCCACAACAAAATCCATTGAAATACTCTCCCATTTCCATTCAGGTATATCCAGCGGCTGAAGTAATCCAGCAGGTTTCTGATGCTCTATTTTCACTTTCTGACAAACCAAGCACTTAGACACGTACTCGGCAACATCCCTCTTCATCCCAGGCCACCAGAACTTAGCTTTCAAATCTTGGTACATTTTTGTGGCACCTGGGTGGATAGCATATTGACCCTTATGGGCCTCAGTCATAACTTCCTCTGCAAGTTCCTTGGGCACAACAATCCTGCCCTGATATAATAATAGTCCCTGTTCATTAACAGATATGCCACTCTGGCCTTTCAAATACTTTATACTTTCATTACGAATCTGAGTCTCTTTAATTTTCTCGTGCAGCTCGTTCTCAATCCGTGTCAACTCCATATCACACATTCTTCCTGCAAAGAAATCCGTTATTTTCATATCACGAAATTGCTCAATCACTTCATTGTCCCACATCATCATATGAGATAAATTAACAGACTTCCTTTTCAATGCATCTGCCACAACATTGGCCTTTCCCGGGTGGTATTTCAGCTCAAAGTCATAATCTTTCAAGAATTCAACCCATCTACGCTGTCTCATATTCAGCTCCTTCTGATCAAACAAATATTTCAAGCTTTTATGGTCGCTAAACATAGCAAATTTCATCCCATATAGAAAGTGCCTCCAAATTTTCAAGGCAAACACAATAGCAGCCAATTCTAAGTCATGCGTCGGATAATTTTCTTCATGCGGCCTCAATTGCCTAGACGCATATGCAATCACTTTTCCTTCCTGCATCAGTACGCTCCCCAAACCTTTCTTAGAAGCATCACAGTATAGCACAAACTCGCCCTCCGGGTCAGGTAGAGTCAACACCGGAGCAGTGGTCAATTTCTCTTTCAGTAGCAGAAAGCAGTCCTCACATTCCTGGGTCCACACAAAAGGAGTATCCTTTCGTGTCAATCGAGTCAACGGTAGAACCATTGCAGAAAATCCCTGTATAAATCGGCGATAATAGCCGGCAAGCCCCAGAAAACTTCTAATCTCAGTCACAGTCTTGGGTCGTTCCCAGTCACTCACCGCTTCGATCTTGCTTGGATCCACTGCAACACCGCTTGCAGAAATAACATGACCCAAAAATTGCACCTCAGACAACCAGAATTCACACTTAGACGGTTTAGCATATAACTTTTTATCCTTCAACACCTGCAACACAGTCCTCAAATGGTCGACGTGCTCCTCCTTACTCTTAGAGTAGATCAAAATGTCATCAATAAAAACAATTACAAACTGGTCCAAAAACGGTTTGAAAATGCGGTTCATATAGTCCATGAACACCGCCGGGGCATTAGTAAGCCCAAAAGGAATCACTTGATACTCAAAATGTCCATATCTGGATCGGAAAGCTGTTTTAGGTACATCCTCCGGTTTAATCCGAATCTGGTGATATCCGGACCGGAGATCAATCTTTGAAAATACGCAGGCACCCCTCAACTGATCTAATAAATCATCAATACGCGGTAATGGGTACCGGTTCTTAATAGTCACTTTATTCAGCTGTCGGTAGTCAGTGCACAATCTCATGCTACCATCCTTTTTCTTTACAAATATCACCGGTGCTCCCCACGGAGACACACTCGGCCTAATAAAATTCTTTGCAGACAGTTCTTCAATATGTTTCTTCAACTCAGCCAACTCAAGTGGCGACATCCGGTACGGAGCCAAGGAGATCGGCCCCACACCAGGCAATAGGTCAATCGAGAATTCAATCTCTCTCTGGTGGAAATTCCGGTATCTCATCCGGAAATACATCCTCAAACTCATTAACAACTGGAATAGCAGAAATCTCCTCCTTTTTGTCACCTACCAATCCGCCCAACAGAACATAACCCAAATCTCCAGCCTTCAAGGCTTTCACAGTTTGACTGACAGACAAATATAAAGACGGACAAATAGACGGCCTCTCGTGAGATAGCAACAACCTCTTTCCGCAGCAATCAATCATTGCGCAGTTCCGAGACAACCAATCCATCCCCAAAATCAAATTGACAGAGGCCAGGGGTAAGATAATTAAATCAATGGTGTAACCCCTGCCTAAATAGGTAAACTTCACATCTTCACAAATCCAAGACGATTCACTAACCTCTCCTGTAGCGGTAGTAATATGCATCGGAGGAACCATCCGTGTTACCTTTAAGTCCAGCGCCTTAGCCACATAGTCCGCCACAAATGAATGTGTTGCTCCCGAATCAAACAATACAGACAAATCAACATTAGATAGAAAAATTATACCTTTGACCAAATTCGGAGCCTTTTCAGTACATTGTGCATTTGTAGTATAAACTCGTCCCACAGTAGGAACAACAGCAATAGGAGCAGCAGTAGTAGTAGCTGGCGGCAAGGCCTGCAGATTCGCAGCCTGCCCCGAAGAAGATGGACAATTTCTAGCAAAGTGGCCATTCCGACCACATTTATAACAAGCCGACGGATCAGCACCACACACACCTTTGTGGTATTTACCACACTTCCCACATTGTGGTGTAGGATATCTGTTCGCAGCACCACCACCACCAGTATTTCCACCCCTCTTGAACTGACCAGGAGGCTGCCTCACATGCAACCCCCTACCTCTATTATTATTATTATTGAAACCTCCTCTATTAGTATTTCCAGAAGGACCAGGTGTCCTCTTAACCTCTTGCTCTTTTGCCGAATCAGATTTCGGATACCTTCCATAAACAGTCTCGACCCTTTTGCACTGGGTCACCAAATCAGCAAAGTTCCTCACCGCAGTATTAGACATCCTCTTTGCAATCTAATCACTCAGCCCTCTTTGAAATTTAGCTGACAAGAATTCCGGAGTAGGTAGAGTACCTCCATAGTTAGCAAACTTCACAAGCTCATTAAATTTTGCCACATAGGCATCCACAGTCATAACTCCCTGTACCAAATTATCGAATTCACCTTGCTTTGCCTCCCGAACATCGCGGGGAAAATATTCTTCATGAAACAGACCTTCGAACAAAGTCCAAGTAAGAACCTCACCCTGAATAACAAATGGGCGAGACACATTGTCCCACCACTCTTGGGCATCGCCCTCCAGTATATAAACAGAATACAATAACTTCTGCGGATCTTGGCATCTCATCACCTGGAATATCTTATCCATACCCCTCAACCAAGCAGTAACCTCCTTTGGGTCCCTTGACCCCAGAAATGCGGGTGGCTTATGTTTCCTAAAAGATATGAGCCTACGCTCATCATCAGCATTATCAAGCACCTGCCCAGCAGCCCCAGTAGATTGGGCAACAGATGACGGATCAGGAACATAACTAGGGTCAGTAGTAGTATGATGACTAGCCTCACCAGTGTGGTGACTAGCCCCACTCTCCCCCTGTTGAGGAGTAACAGATGGCGTCGGTGTAGGAGTCACCGTAGCCGTATGTGGAGGTGTATTCTCCCTCCTAGGACGACCTCTATCCGCCCTCATCTCAGCCATAAAGGCCTGCATCATATCCTGATTAGCTTTCATCAGGTTCTCAGTCATATTTCTATTTGCAGCCGTTTCCGCCTGCAGAGCATTCAGGACTGCAGTGACCGGATCCGGTGGCAAAGGACCTGCACTACGTGCCCCACGGCGACCTCGTGCCCTACTCATGATATCTGTACATGTAACACAAAGGAATGAGTTGATCAGACCCACACTGAGGAATCACATACACATTAATCATAAATAGTTCACAGATAGCTATGACACACAAGATACAACATACACAACAATCAGAGTTCCCTAAACAAAACTGCTCTGATACCATAAAATGTAACAGCCCGTTGTACACCGGTATTGTTAACATTGATTATGATATTAAGCGCAGTTACAATCACAGTAATTGGATTAATTAAATTACGGACAAATTTTTCTTTTAACACGTTCCTTTTTTTTACCTCAATACATTTTCCGTAATCAATTAAAACAACACTATAATTGTAAAAGCATTTTGCGGAAGCATACATTTTCTAACATCATAAATCATTCTTTTTATTCAATTCATTTAAACTCACCATCTAACTCTCTCATTTTACCAAGTTATAGTCCTTTACGTTATCTACGCGTGGTTTCAAACCACGTATCATTTGGAGTTCTACCCATCAAGTTAAGCCCCTTTCTTTTAGTCTAGAAAAACCTTAATTTTCGAAATTTACAATGTGGTAATCGATTACCAGTGGGTGGTAATCGATTACCACCAGTCAAAAATGAGGCAGTAGCCAAAATTCTTCATCCTCTGTTCTGGTAATCGATTACCAACTTTGGGTAATCGATTACCTCACATGGTAATCGATTACCAAAGGCCAGTAATCGATTACCAGTGCAGACAGTAGCCAATTTTTCGTCCCCTGTTGCATGGTAATCGATTACCATGCCTTGGGTAATCGATTACTATGCAGCAAAATGACAGATTACAGCATTTTAAACCCCAAAAAGGGTGTGTAACCCATCTCTAACCCCTTGGTACTCCACATAACACATAATCATGTCCTAATGTAGGCTCTAGGCCCTTCCATCATGCATTTTCCTTAAGTTTAAACATCATTTACAAGGTTCTCAAATGATGGCCATTTACAAGCACATATGGACCATTTACAACATTACTCATCAAGACTTCAAGGCTATGAATGTGGCAATAGACAAGTCCCATGCTCACTCAAAATATACAGTTATCCATGCCATGAATAATAAAACATAAACAAGACTTAGCATATAATCATGAACACTAACAAAAGCATGGAAATAACATCATGCAATATGTTCATGACCTAAGTCTCAAAATACTAATGGTATGCTATGTGCACTCCATAACTCCTCCAAAAAGCCATGCAATCCCAATGCACCGCATGCCAATCCAACGTCCACTATACGGGCTTCTTGCCCGAAGCTCCTCCCGGCTCATAGTGACCTGAAATGTGGTCCCCCAAACACGGGGTGAGATATACGGATATATCTCAGTAAACCAATGGAGCTAGAGGCTCTCTCCACTCCATGGCTCACTAAAATGTATCAAAATGACATAATATGACATGCAAGTAAAACAATATCACCATCCACCTGGAGACACCCAAGAACATCCACTCATGGATTCATGTTCAAGGACTCCATCATATAACTCCCGAGACAGTCCTGGCGCCTCTCCCATGGTTGAGAAGACTCCATGGCAATACCCAACCGGAACTCCTCATGAGCCCTATCCGGCGGACGTCCCCCGCTTGGATCATCCTGATGTCGCTCCCAGAGTCAACACCATGGCATTCCAACTGGCATTCTCCCGTAGGACGAACCCAGCGGATGTCCAAACCAACACACGTCAACTGGCCAGTGACCAAACAATTTTCACAAAATACAAGCAATATGCATACAAGCACACAATCACATCATGTCATAACTACATAATCCAACCACAACCTTCCTCTAGGTGTGGTGGAGCTCACTAGGGATTAAACCCAAGTTCCAAGAGTTTACCTTAACACGAGCAATACCGTTCCAAACGTATGCTCCAAATCAACCTTTCACAATTCCAACCGTGTGAGGCACCCTACAACAATCATCAAATCCAAATTACACCAAAACTCATTTTTCATGAAAATTCCTCAAATTCCTCTAAGTTAAAAACCTATATTTTTCACCAAAAATTAACATAGCATTTCTAGCTTACAAACATGATTCTAAGGCCTTTTCATCTAATAGCATTTTTCCATTTGGGCTCTCTATCATCACACATCTAAAATCAAAGCTTGAACACAAATTCATAGATCTAAGAAATCAACCATCAAAAGACCACAAATATACTTACAATGTGTTGTATGATCACCACCAAGGCTTCACTAAACCATTTGAAGCTCAAAACTCCAAGAAATCTCCAAAAACACTAATGGGTCGAATCTGAGTTGCTCAAAAACGCGGCCAAGGAGGTGGATTCAAGGCTTCTAAGTGCTACCAATGGCTTTGGAAGGTTGTTTACGATAGATTTCAACACCAAAATCAAGCGATTTGGTGGAGAAATGATGAAATGAAGAAAAGATGAAGAAAATGGTGAGAAATGGTGTTTTGTTCTTCTTGGCAGGGAAGGAGCGCGCACAAGGAGAAGAAAAGAGGAGGAAAGAAGAAGAAAAAGAGGGTGGGGCCAAGTGACTTCGGTCACACGGGTCCCACACGCGATCTAACTTTAACTCCAATAAAAATTCCGATCATAAATTCCTAATCTACATATTTTTCCAGTCCATGACATATTTTTCTTTCTCCAAAATAATGATAAAAATTTCACACCTATCGGTACACTCACACCTCAGTATTTTAACACTAAAAATTCACTATTCATCAATTTTTCCCAAATTTGCCTATTCACTCGATTTTCCGCCCTGATTCCATTTTCAGCATTACTTTTGTCATATGAACTCTCTAACTCAGTATTTTTGCCTCATAACACACGGTTGGCAAATTACCATTTTGCCCTTTTTGCCCCTTTTGGCCATAATCCTTGGATTTTCACTAATCCACCAACTTTCTTTTCTCAATATTATATTAAAATGCACATTTAAATATATGAGGTGTTATAAGCACGTTATCATAAATAAGAGCTTGGCAAAATGTACTTTCTCTTAATCCATTAAGTATAAACATTCTTGAACTTAATTCTCATTTCAAAAAGAATTTACGAAAGATAAAGACTTTTTCCATTTAAGAAAGCATATCCCTTGAGTGTAATCAAAAGAATATTGAAACATCTCTCCTCTTTTTCTCATTAGTTTAAAAGCCTTGAAATAATATAGAAATTTTGAAGACTAAGACTCATCTTTTGGATTTTCAAATGTTCACATTTGTAAATCATTTCAAAATATTGATGTTTGGAACTTTCTTAAATTTTCTCTCAATATTTGATAGCATTTTTCAAAGCAAGTAGAGAGACTATTACATTTATATCATGTATCCAGACATTTTTCCAATTTTCAAGATTACAAAAAGGTGAAAGATACTTTCAACATCTTGAAATAGTTCTCAAGGGTATAAGATTTTCAAAAGCTTCTCTCAAATGACATAAGAGATTTTTCTTCAAAATCAAGTCAAAAGCTCATCTTGAAAAAGATTTTCATAAGAATTGTACCACTTAGAAGCAAGATGATTATTGATTGAAGTTCCAACTTAATGAAATATGCTATTGGAATCAAAATACGTATATATCCAAGAAAGGTTTACTCTATATGCAATGACAAAATTCAAGATATAAGATCTAATTATACATTTTTGTCATGCTAACCATATTTCTCATGTAAGGAAGGAACAAGTATCATATCATCCATACTATAGAGTTCCATAAGAGTTAGGGATAGTGATACTTATCGAGATCAAATTTGATGTGATGTTCCTTATTCATGGTGATCCTAGGCACTTGAGCTTTCTTCCTTTAAGTTTTCCATTTGTGAGCAAGTGAAGAAAGTCTCTTTTGGTGCTCTTCATTCATCT
>JAVKPL010001227.1:0-16218 GCA_032173675.1 Gastrolobium villosum | reverse complement strand
ACAGTCATGACAGTGAATACAGATAGTAACCAAACTGACATAGTCTTTCATTCATTTCACATCAATGATAGCAATGAAAAATAGTGATGACATAAGAGATTTAGTAATCCAAAAAACATATTCCATTGATATCATCACTTTGTACTTACAATTCCAACTGACATGATAAACCATTAAGTAGGAACACTTTGTCTTCCAAAAAAACAATGTGTTAATACTTAATATGGCCATAACCAGAGGCATACAAAAAAAGCCATTGGTGAATAATTTAAACATGGCCAATACCAAAGTAATACCAAAAAACTGGCCTATTACAATTCCAAGCTACTGGCCTAATAAGTACAAAAAAATGCCAACTGTCACACTCGAACAGGCCTAATGTCAGTGATTACAATTCCAAATCAGTTATATGGGGCTGGCCTGCGTGGCCTGAATCCTGGTGTAGTCATGAAGCTCATGAAGCTCATGAATCTGGCTCTGGTGCCACTGCTAGCTGCAGCTGCTGTCTCACTGGTCACTGCCTCAGTAGGATTGCATGGTGGTGGGCTGCTGCCTCTTGGTTCAACTGCATTTGGTGCATGTTGGCTGCTTGTCTCTGGTGGAGGGCAGCCCTGACTCATGCTCATGAGGATTTCTTCAACTGTCCTTGACTGGCCAACTTCAACATTAATCGATTTAGTTTTTTTCTTTGATCCACCAGCAGGTCCCTTACATGTCTTGGGGTAATGACCAGTCTCACTACACTTGGAGCATTGAACTGTGTAAGTCTTCTTAAGCTTCTTGTTGGTCTTCATAAGCTCTTCAGTGGGATCCTTCTTGCGATGCTTTTTTAGACGTCCAATAGGCCTTTTCAAGCGTGGAGGAAGTGGTTTTGGGGCATCACAAGCTGGCCAATATTGTTGGGAATTGACTGGGTTGAGAGTGTGTTCATAAGTGGCATGCAAAGCATCCACTGTCAGCCATTGGTGAACATGATTTTCCACAGGTTCATTCTTGTGTGTGATGGCAGCAATGGCATGTTCACAGGGCAATCTAGTAAGCTGTCAAACATTACAACTACAAGATTGTTGAGTTAAATTCACCCCAACACGTTGACCCTTTCCAGATACTTCATAGAGATCTTGGACCAAGTTTCCAGTCCATGTTGGTGTCCAAGAATTGCTTGCAACTTTCAACTGGTCCAGCCTCTTCTGTTGTGCAGGTGTTATCTTACCCCTAAAGGTTTGTAGAATCCTCTTGTGTGCTGCCATCCTTCGCATTATGTAGCACCTCAATTCCTCACACAATGTCATTATAGGTTTGTCCCTATAATTCATAATCTTTGCATTCCACACCTCAACCATATTATTCGTGATGTTGTCGCATTTAGGCCAGTGACTGTAATAGGCCTTAACCCAACATGAAGGCTGTATATTGTCAAGATACTTCCAAGTTGGTTCGTTTAGAGTCTTCAGCCTTTGCATGACCTTCTCAAATTGGGGAAAAGTTGTGCATCTAGCACATTCCAATACAATTCCTCTTGTCTCTTTATCCTTCCACTACTTGATGAAGTTCTTCCATACATGTTGTACACAGAACTTGTGGTGTGAACCTGGCATAATTTCCTTCAAGGCTGGGACAAGTCCCTGTATGTGAATGACAAAAAAAAAATTAAATACAATCTCAAATGGTTCATGATTAATATCAGTATGTATAAGGGGAAATGACAGTGCTGGTGGGTTAAGTGGCCATGTTAAAAGAATTATTGCAGGGACCAATTTGTACCTCCGATAAAAATGTTAGGGACTAAAATGGTTCCTTTCGTTGAAAAACAAGGACTGAATTAGTCCTCGATAATATTTGTGGGGGACTTGTAAAGGTTATTAAACAACATTAGAGAAGGCAAACAGAACACTCATACCATAGCCCTTCATAAACCAGAAACTGTATAACATTGGCAACAACAGAGATGAAAATATTCAAAACAATCAAAAATATTCAATAAGATCAATGACAACAATGACAACAACAGAGAATTGCTTGAAAACATTCATTAACATCAAGGCAATGGCAACAACACAGAACACACACTACATGGACAAAGCAAACAGATCACATATAATGAGCTTGATCAACAACAGAACAAGTTCATTAACATCAACAACAGATCACAGATATAAAGTCTTAACTTTTGTTGATCCGAAATGAAGTTCCAACCAAGTACTGCATGATCCCCTAAATCTTCCTGTAATAATGTCAGAAACCACTTCCAATTATCCTTGGTCTCACTATCAACCACGTCATAGGCAATGACATAGAATTGCTTGTTTGCATCTTCACCCACAACACTCAATAATTGACCTCCATAATAGCCCTTCAAAAAGCATCCATCTAACCCAATTAAGGGCCTGCATCCAGCTTTGAAGCCCTTCTTACAAGGATCAAGGCAGACGTATATTCTGTCAAATATTGGCAATGCTTGTGGAATAGGTTGGGGGGTGACTTGTAATTTGCAACTGGAGCCAGGGTTTCTCTTCAACAGCTTAGCCAGATATTCTCTTAGTCTTCCATATTGTTCCTTCTCACAACCTTCAATGGTCCCCTTTGCTTTTTTCAAAGCCTTACTTACTTTCTTCATATCCAAATGAACATTGTATTCCTCCTTCATGTGCTCAAATGCCTCTGTCCTTGTCATCTTGGGCTGTATTAGTATTCTCTTCTCCAATTTCTTGGCCACCCAATCTCTTGTAGCCCTTTTGTTCTTGAAAACTCTGCAGCATGTATGAGTCTCTTTAAAAGTCTTAACTTGGAATGTGCTTTGCTTACTGTTTCAGGCACAATACACCATCCATTCACAGTCTTCTACACTGCATTTGGCCCTTACTCTGACCTTGCCATTCCTAACCCATACGAAGTTCCTCCCAAGACTGATATTATAATCTTTTACTGCACACTTAAATTGGTCCAGATTCATGAACTCCATACCAAGTTCTAAATAGACATGTCCAAAAGAAGCTTGGTCATTGAATTTTGGCATAACAGGTCTAATATTCTCATCATCATCACTTGAAGGAGGAGTCCTTAACTCCTCAGACAGATAGGTATATCCTTCCTCCTCAAATGACATCATGGCTTCCTCTTCATCAACTTCTTCAGATTTAGAGTCTTGAATTGTGGCATCCTTCTTGACTTCCTTCCTCCTTGGGGTGTGTTTTGTAGGCCTTTTTTCTCTCTATAATTGGCACTAACATATCATCATCATCACCATCTTCTGAATCATCCTCGACACCATGTGGGGGAGGCTTGTAAACCTCATCCTCTGCACTCTCATATGAATCTGAGTGTGAGGAAGCATGGTCATCATCTGCATTATCATCTTCAGAACCATAACCAGCATCCTCTGCACTGTCTTCATCATGGTCCGAATTGAACCCATCATCACCTTCTGCATTCAGGTCATCAGCAGAAGCCTGTGCATGGTCTTCATCATGGTCTGAATTGATCCCATCATCACATTCTGCATTCAGGTCATCAGCAGCCTATGCATGGTCTTCATCCAAATTCATTCCATCATCACCTTGTGCATTCAGGTCATCAGCAGCCTGTGCATGGTCTTCACAATCTTTGACCCCATCATCACCTTGTGCACAACCTTCATGTGAATTGACCCCATCATCAGCCTCTTCATGGCCCTCATTATATTCTGAATTAATGACATTATCTTCTTCACTGTCATGTGTAGGTGAAGCAAACTCCGGAATTGAGATGCAGTCCTCAAAGTAGACATGTATCTCATTGCCATTCCCTACAGCAGCCTCTCACATGGCACACACATCCGAATCTGTACTAAGAGGTCTCAGCCCAACCTCCAAATCGGGTACCCCAGGCTGTAGCCACATCATCCTCTTGCATTTTTCATACCCATATTGCTTAAACAGGGTGTCAAGATCACGGATATTGCAATAGTCAATGTCCATCTCTCGCAATGAGTCCACCCTCCCATTTATATAGGTCATCACTCCATCTTCATCTCTGACGTGATGATAAACAATAACTATGTATTCGGACATCTATCAAAACCAAAAAATCAATCCTATCATTAAACCATGAAGCCATAGACTTTAAAAGTGTTAAACAATACAAAGCAATAAAAAAGCAACCTTTTTTATGGATGCTGACATGTATTCCAACGATTAACATGGGGTTTTTTAAATGTTTTTAAATGGGTCAACCATGGCAGGGACCACACCACCCGGTTGTTACTTTCTTTTAAAACAAAACCCTAAATGGAAGCATGGACCACAAATGTCCACTTCATGCAGAAAAAAACTAGCATTAAACAAAGGGGAACAACATGGGGACCACAAGCAAAAGGATGACAAAGAACAATATAAAAATGTTTCAACATATAAATACTCTTACCTTTTTCAAGGGTTTGCTCTGCCTCATAACGTCTCCCAAGTTGTCTTTGTCTTCCACTGGTTTCCCTCTGATTCTTGAAGAACTTCGCAGTATTCCAAACCCAGGCACCAAGGTTTACTCCACTGTCTTCTTCCTTCCTTCTCAATAATGAAGCGTCGATGTTAAAAGAGGGGGAAAAGGTAAAGTGTCCAACGGTTAGGTGAGGGGTTGAGTGTCCAAGGTGGCTGAGTTTCTCAAAACGACGTCGTTCTTCATATACACGTGGGCTTCAGCATGTCACTTAACGTGACACATCAGCACCATTATTCATACCGTCACTTTCGGTTTGACAGAAGGACTAATGTGAGTCCTATTTCACATTGTTGGGAACTATTCAACGAGTTTATTTTTATTAGGATGGTCACCGCATTTTTTTTTGTTAGGGACTTATTTAGGTCTTTACTCTTATTTTTTTCTTTCTCTCTTCTGTCTTTGATAAAAGCCTCTACTCCCTGATTCAATTTATCCTCTCTCTTTTCACACATCTTTCCATAAACACGATTATCAACTCCAATTCCGGTTAAGAAATTAGATTTGACCAACTTTATATTGGCTTTGAGTGACTAATAGATGTTGATTAAATTCGAACACTTTTTAAGCAAAACCGATCGAATTCATATACAATGATCCTGTTTGGCTCCAATCAAATTAGTGAAGAACTAAAAAAAAAAAAAAACTGCAATAGAAAATAATCTCAATAAATTAAATTTAAAAACAAAAAGAAGAAGATATAAAAAATAAGAAGGGAAAATCACACCTCCAATTAAACGATTGCATCAAAAACTGTAATTTACAACTTGTAAAACAATAACATTAACATTTCCCCGCTCTTCCTTTTCGTCTTTCACTGCCTACCATTTTGAGATTCTGAAGCGAAAATCACCGTTAACTTTTCTTTTCTTTTTTTCTTAACCTTGACTCTTACACATTGACTCCAATTTCAAATTAAATTCTATTGGGTCGACCCGGATCCGAAATCCGTAAGAGAGATATCAGTTAATGATTCCCCTCCTTTGGAGGATCTTCTGGAGGAACCGTCTTCGGAGGTCTTCGATTTCCTCCGATGAGAGTGTTTTGGCGGCACATCTTGCGACGGCGATTCCAAGCCTTGGTTTGAGCCGCGGCGATGTCGGCGGTGTCGAGAACCGCCTGAGGATCCGTGAGCCGAGGAGTCTGCGGATGGGTCTGATGTTCGTTGGTGGCGGCGCGTGTGCCTTTGTTTTGTCGGGTTTCCCTCGCTGTCGATTGATTGGTGTCGAGACTTTGGAATCAGATGTCGGATCTTAGATCCCTTGGAATTCTCTTTGTGTTCTGCGAAATGATTGTGTTTATGTCACAAAACACATACAGTTATTCAAAGAAACATAGATAAATAAAATGCTTTTATAATTCTAATTTAACATAAGAATTTAAATTATTCTATCACCATTCGATTTTTGTGCGGGTATATATATA
The DNA here is from genome assembly GCA_032173675.1 of Gastrolobium villosum. Taxonomy (NCBI): domain Eukaryota; kingdom Viridiplantae; phylum Streptophyta; class Magnoliopsida; order Fabales; family Fabaceae; genus Gastrolobium; species Gastrolobium villosum. The sequence goes on along the minus strand of JAVKPL010001227.1, from coordinate 10,323 downwards.
ATTTTTTTTAATACATGGATATCTCACAAATTTTTTATCTCTACAACATAAGATTTTAATTCTACTTCAACATGAGAATTATAAAATCCTGAAATGGAAAATATTATATTTACTGCCTATTTTTCTTACTATATCTTACTACCAAATTTTGATTTCCGTCAATCTAATGGTTATAATTTATTGTAAATTAATAATTAATTAATAAATATGACCCCATAAATTATAACCGTTAGATTGACGAAAATCAACGGTTAAGTTTTGATAGTAAGAGATAGTAAAAAAAAAATAGGTAGTAAGTATAACCTATCTCAAATGAAATAAAAATAATCTAGATATGTTCTTTATTTTTGATTTTAAAAATAAAAAAATAATTATAATTTTCAGAATTATTTTTACAAAATAAAAATCAAATAATTTTTTTTCAAAAAATCGAAAATTATTTTCGGAGACACAATTCAAACAAACCCTTAATCATAGAATTTGATACTTATAATTTTCTACATTTTCAAAGTGTAAATACACATATTTTTAAGTGATAAGGAGCTCGTTAATTTATCTTGAGGTCTCAAATTCGAGTAAAAAAAAAAAAACAATGTTGGAAGAGTCGTCCACATTTTTAATCATAGAATTTGAAACCCAAACCCATAATTTTCTACCAAAGTGTAAATACACATCATTCCACCAACAATTATTTGTTTATGTGATAAATGTTTGTTCTAACTAAAGGTCTCAAATTCAATGAAAATGAAAAAATAAAAAATGGTATTGGAAGAGTTTGGACATTAAACCAATTTGAATAAAAGAAATAAAATAAAATAAAATGGACATCATTCTCAATATCATAAAGTAAAATACACACCAATCCCAATATCAATATTAACATCAAGGTTTCCTTTATCTCAAATTAATTAGGCAAATGCATCCCCCAGTATCAATGAAAAGAAAATTGTATCAACAAATTTATCACTCAAAAGCTACTTGTAGAATATGTATTATCTTACATCATTAACATTTTTTAATGAACATTTAATTACATATAAAGTTAAAGGATGTGACTTATTATATATCTATTTTTTCCTCACAGTCCTCGCTATCTATATTTCTTTTTCTCTCCTTAATCCAAACATTGTCTCAAAGGCATAAGGCATGTGGGAAATCATGAATGCAATCTAGTTTTTCTTCTGTTTTTGCATTAAAAATAATATGATAGGCCATTATTTATTATATATCTAGTTAATTTGTAGCGTGACTATGTTAAGAGAAATATATATTCAAACCTCCATTAGTCTCAGTAGCGTTTTTTGTTTCTGATGAGGATTCTTTTGTTGATTTGAAGTCAGTCATCTGCACAAGTTTTCCAAATTACACATTTAAAAACCACCCAAAAATAAATAAAAATAAATGCTTCTTAAGGAAGAATTATAAACTAAATAAAAGAATAGTACCCAGCTAGGTGCATTGGCTGACGGATCATCTGATCCAATATGTGCCACATGCTTTACATCTGTTGGGAGCCCAATTTGAATTTCTTCTTCTTTCTCATCTGCAAAATTATCACAATTTATTCACTAACTCACAATTTATAACTTGAGGGGGTTAAGAAAATGTATTATTTTCATTTCAATTTCTTTGTGAGAATTGAGATTGCACTTACCAAATATTTGGGATATGTATCTAAGTCCTTTAAGGAGGCCTTTCACCTTGGTCGACATTGATTATATAAATGAAACCTTCTAGTTAAAAGGTGCTGCAAGTTCTTTCAATCTTCAATGGAATCAACTAAAACTTCCTGAAAAAAAAAAAAAAAGGTAAGCCAATTGATCATATAAGAAATCTTCTTCATAAAACTTAATCCATTTGGCCATATTACTTAATGAAACAAATTGAGTGACTATGACATTCTCCAAAATCCATTTATCAATTAACTTTTCACCCATGATCTTTCAGAACATGAAAAAAAAATTAAAATTAAAATCTTTGTTCAACTTTCTTTTAGAATTAAAATTAAAATTAAAATTAAAATTAGAGTTGGAAAAAAAAGTAAACGCATAAAAACACAAAAAATAAAGGGCAAATACTTGCACACAAGATTTTTGGGAGATTGACCGTACTGTCCCTTTTTTCAATATAATATACCTGAATGTCACGAAATTGAATTTTTTTCCAAACTGCCACAGTACCATAGACGCTGAGGTAGTCAACTACTATAGACGGGACACGTGTCACTTCCCAAGCGGCTGGACATGCAACCCAAAGTAACCGAGGTCGTCAGCTACTTTGATTTCCAGCCGCTGGGGAAGTGACACGTGTCCCGTCGATAGTAGCTGACTACCTCAGCTACTATGGTGCCGTGACAGTTTGGAAAAAATTTCAATTCTATGGCATTAAGGTATATTATATTGAAAAAATGGGCAGTACGGTCAACGTCCCCAAGATTTCCCGACTTATTATGATAAGGGTTAGCGTCGATTATATTCTTTTGCAAAGAAGCTATTTATTCTAACATGTAATTTTTCAATCACAAAAAGCAAACTAACCATTATCTTTAAAATAAAGATGCGGTAAGATAAAGGTTAGAACAAAAACACCAACCTGGCTACCTTTAGGAGAAATGTTCAAAGTAATGACATGACTTGATTGGAGTCCCTAAAGTTGAAATTAAAAACCAAAGAACCTCAAGCATGTATCAGTGAAGAAGACATAAACTAGTTATGCAGGAAAAAGAGATGTGCATGCTTCTTGGTTGGTTTGTTTAGGAGAAAAAAACCAACCAAGAAGATGGAGACTTAGAGGGTGGAAAAATCTCAAAAGTGAAAATCCATAGAGCATTGGTTTTTGATCCACCATCCCCCAAATCAAAACCAGAAGCTCCACGTATTTTTAGGTTAAAATCCAGATATGTAGCACTACAATTTTCAGGAGGAAATGCTATATTTGGGCTCAGTGTTTTTTAATGGTCTTTTTTTATAATCAAAGCACGAGAAATAAGGTTGATTAATGATAATTGATGAACCATAAAAAGCTAAATCCATTCTATTAATAAGAGAATCGTTGGGTTGGGAATTTTCGACATCGCAATTTTTTTTATTTTATATATTTTACTTAAAATTGTGACTAAAAGTCAATGATTATTTTGTACGTATATCGAACAAAATATTAAAAAAATGTATATAGAAATAGGAAAAATTAATTCTTATGTTACAGGATTTTATCAATCTCCGGTTACTCATACTTTGAAAAAACGTGTCAGACATTTTTTATTTCTCAAAATTTTGTGGGATCCAGCTTTATTTTCTGTCTGCAGGAAAAAAATGGTAATACCAAAGGAGTAAGGAGATTTCAAGTTAAGAATAATGTTTTTGATCTTATCGGAGATAAAATTATTTCCTACACATACATAAAAGTGTGTGGAGTCTTCTGAAGTGAAGATGGAGGAAAAATGAGCTCCACGTACTTTTATGTGTATATAGGAAATGAAATTATATCTTATGATATGAGAAACATTAATCCTTTTTTAAGTTTTCCTTTTAAGTTTCTGTGTTCAATTTCTATAACAAAAAACCACCTCATATAGGTTATTGATACATAATAGCTTATTTTCAATATGTTAGAATTTATTGTAAATTAATCATGATTATGAATAAGAAGTTATATGGATGTGTCTTTTGGACATAAACATGTGTGTGTTTTTTTAGTAGTATTTTTTTTTTTGTTTAATTTCTTCACCAATTTATTAATTATCGGATTAATCCATAATAAATATATTTTCAGCACAAAAAGTGTGTCTCTAGAGCAAAGAGGTGTGTCCTTTCAATCCGGGACTACTTATACAGTTATACTCTACATTCAAAAAATTATCCTCTTTTTTTTTTTCTCTCTCTCTCTCTCTCTTATTTCTAGCAATTTCAATTAGAAGACTTCTTGAAGTCAAAGTGCTGCCACTCAAGAAAGATAATTTATTCTACCATGAAAGACAATTATTTATTTATAATATGAAAATAAGTCATTCTAAATAAGCTCATTCGAATTGTTTAACGTTCTTTTTTTCTATAATATTAAAATATCTTGTCTGTGTCATGTGAAATATTCAACATGCATAACCTTCCACCACTATATCATCACAAATCACTACCATATCATTGTGTATGCCATTGCTGCTATTCACTAAAATCTATCCACCTACCCTCATCGATGACAATGTCATATAGTATACATTTTGTGTTCATATAATTTGACCCAGTTGATAAGCTTCCATGAGTAGCTCATGCCCATATGGGGTTACATTTTTTCCCCCCGAAGTGTTACACCATGTAAAGCAATGCCTCTTGATGAGAAAAATTTAATATGCTCCAGGACCGAATCTTTTGGTACTCCCTCTCATCACATTAATTTTCTCTTTCCTTTTTTATCCCTATTATTTTCCCACTTTTTTCATTTTACCCTCCTATTTACACTAAGGGACCACATAAAAATGGTGGTCCCGATCCACTTTAAATAACCTCCTCTTGAAGTTGTGCTGCCACATTATGAATGACTCGTGTTCAGGTAGCATCACATGTTGTATAAAGGGACTTGCACATTATTTGATGTGGCATAGAAAATAATAGAAAAAAATAGAGAGATTCAGTGGCAAAAACCACCCAAAATGAGTAAAATATTCTATATATACATCTAGGAAAAAATGTGTATCATTTTTATGGATGTAAAGTTTTGTCATTTTAAAAGAGAGAAAGAGATAGATAAAGGAGGAGAGAGAATTGACACAAAAATAAAGGTGTAAGTCTCATATCTTTGTGAGAGTGAAAATATATAAATTATGTTATTTAAAAGGATAAATATTTTTTCCATACATCTATGTTGGTAATTACTTTTTAAATGCCTTATTATGGTGGAAAAGCCAACTCTATAGATCAGTACAATTTGATTCAACTTAAACGTAGAAGAAGTTTGTTCATCACTCTATTTGGTAAACAATAGTCATATATTTTATAATTGAATAACAACATTTTTATAGCCAAACAGCCATATGCTGAATCAAAGATAAGTTTGGTTCTAGCCAAACCAAACTGTACTTACCCATTCGCCAATATTCTCAACGATACAAGTGACTACACTAATTGATAGTAACAAAATTGACATGACTAAAGAACCACTATAATATCTTATAGAGTAATTAGCGGCACAAGATTGAAGTCAATGCTTATTTATCATGCTCGTTCATCTGGATGCCAAAGGTGAAACATGGAGTTTATAGATTCAATAAGAAACGAAAGTGACCATGCAAAAGCCACTCATCAAGAACTTCTGACCATGAATGCGTGATTCATGATGCCTTCATATCATCCAAGCCAAAACGAGCCTGTGTCAAAAGAGCATGTTTAGTGGACTCCCATTAAGAGTAAGATCGCTTTGCTCATTGTTATTATTAGAGAAGTATAATATAAAATCATTAATATAGCATTCACCTAACAATTTAAGTTTCTACATTGAAATAGTTCTTTAAATGGTATCAAAGCTTCCGTGATCAAGTGATCAGAAGTTCGATACTCATTGCCCCATAATATCAATAAATAATCAAATATTGTGGAGTTTTTAGCACGGGTAAATTGGCCTATGTATTGTCTATCCTTCAAGCCCAATAAATTCTTGTGTGAAGGAAAATGTTCAAGAAATATAATATAAAACCATTAATATGATCTTCACCTAACAAGTTAAGCTTTTGAATTAAAATGGTTTTTTTACAGTTAAATAACTTGTGTATTGATGTCACATATTGTCATTACCAAGTAACCTACATACCTCTAGAACTATGATAAAATAATCTTTCTCATGGAATTGTCGGGAGTTAATAATGGAATATGCTACAATGATGATAATGTATTTGAATCTTTTTAATTTAAAATCGCTTAAGCCAGACTTGATGATATTCTTCCAGCTCATTCAGATCAATGACGTCATCAATAAGCCCAAAAATGACCCAACATCTTACCAGAAACTTGTGATTCTCTTCAAGGAGAGGAGTAAAGGCTGAACAAGATTTCTTTATGTCAGCATTGATATCACCAGTGCCTCCTATCACCTCCATGAACTTCTTCCTATCAGGAGCAAGCTTCATGACTACCTGTAGGTCAAATATTTAATAAGTCCCAAAAGCGTATTCTATTCCATATACTATACTACCCCTTCCTAAATAGAAAAACACAGTGGCAAAAGACAAATAAAATAACAGAAAAACACAAAATAAGGGAACAATGATAGCAATGGAGAGTCAAGGGAAAGCTGTATGGTGTTTAAATGCTGTGATCTAAAGTTAAAAGACTAATGTATGGAAACTAAAATATAAAAAGGGCAAACCTCAAACTTTGTGAGAATAGAAATGAAGGTCGATTGTACACAACTTGCGTTTTACAAACTAAAAGATAAAAATGTAGGTTTATTTTATCATCGTATTTAAATGATTTAATGAAAACAACATCGTTCAACTCATTTACTCAGGTGTAGCATGTCTAAATTATAGAAAATTAAGGCAAATAAAGTAATAGTTTGAATAGTTAAATGCATATTTCATGCTGCATTAGAATATGAAGCATTCATATTATGAAGAGGAAAGATTGTAGAGAGTTCACAGCACAATAATGCAAATAGTAAAATCAAGGATTTCCTAGGATGACTATTTCAAGGTCCAGCCATTGACATTCCAGAGACTTAAGCCAATATGAAGCAAGATTATATTACAGTGAAGCATGAATAAATTCTATTTCTATCAAGAAGATTCAAGATTATATCAACTAAGCATCAAAAGAACACTACCGTGAAGCTTGAACTAGCAAGCCAGCCATGCCACTTCTTCAGGGTCTTGTTGTAGGAATCTGTACATGCTTGTGACATTGGCCAATCTTCATGCTCGATTAAGTTTTGGAACAAAGCCACCAAGAAATCCATTGCTCTGAAGGTTTTACAGGTTATAGATATAAATGTATCATAAACAATATTACATGAACAAATAATGGCAACTAATAATCATTAGCTAGCCACCAAATAAAAATTATTAAGATTATCATATTAATGCCCGAATACCTTGAGAAACATAATGTAGCGGGCCCAATTCATGCAAGGCCCAAACGCATGCCTAGGCCACCAGCCCACCTAAAAGACTATATTTAACTACCTTATTATCTAGGAGTCTTTAAATCTATTTTAATAATTCCATGCATTTGACCAATTGTTAGTTAGTTGTTCTAGGATTTGTTATTATCCTCAGTTTGTTATTTTGTTTGTTATTTGTTTTGTTATAAATATCTTGGAAAAGATCAATGAAAGCATCGAACAGTTGATCACAATTCTTCTCTCTCAAATTCTTTCAATCTCTTTACTTGTCTTCATCTTCTTCCTCAATAGATCACCCTTCATTGGTGCTTTCATCTGATCTCCCTCCCCAATGGCAGAGAACACACGCATGCGTGAAATGACTCAACGCATCGAAACCCTTGAGAAACAACTAACAGCAGCCGAACTCGTTCGTGAGCAACAACACTTGGCATTACAGGACTCACAGGCCAAATTGCTGCAATCACAAACACAGCAAAACCAACAATTTACGCTGCTCAGGCAAGATATCAATCGCATTCTTGACAATCAGTCCAACGGTTCGGGAGTTCTCGGTTCCGGCCCATTCCAATCTCAACCCAACGCTGGCAATAACCGCACACAACCAACGAAAATCACGTTTCCCAGGTTTGCAGATGGCGATCCCACGGATTGGATTTTCCATGCCAATCGCTATTTTGATTTCTATCACATACCGGAAGCAGAACGCGTGCTAGTTGCTTCGTTCAACCTTGACAAGCCAGCCAACTCTTGGTTCCAAGGACTTTTCAATGACGGGTTAATTCCAAATTGGCCAGCCTTCGTGGTAGCGGCACAAAGACGGTTTGGACCATCGGAGTTTGAAGATCCGGCAGTGTGTCTTGCCAACCTCCGCCAACAATCCACGGTCAGCGACTTTCAGGCTAGCTTTGAAGTCATGGCCAGCAGGGTACCTGGCCTTTCACAAACACTTAAAAGAGCCTTGTTTGTGGCCGGCCTCAAACCAAACATTCGAAGCCAAGTCTTAATTCAACGCCCTTTAGATATCCATGCTGCATTTTCACTAGCCAAAATATATGAAGACCAGCACACAGATTCCCATACAGGGTATCGCACCCAACGACAGTGGACCCCACGTCCACCGTTACCAGCCAGTACTTCAGCCACTCCACCCCACACCACCAAATATCCAGCCACCACATCCCCGCTCTCTATCAAGCGACTCTCACCAGAAGAAATCCAACAGAAAAGAGAAAAAGGGCTTTGCTATAGTTGTGATGAAAAATACGTGTTTGGCCACAAATGCAAAGGTAAGGCAACCTTGCTTTATTTTGACGGCACCGAAGAAGAACCCCCTCCGTCTGCCTCTGAGGAATCATTAGAATCTCAATTTCAAGATAAGATTTCTAATTCTTTTTCTGAGATCAGTTTGAACGCTCTATTTGGCCATTATTCCCCACGTTCATTTCGATTGACGGGAACGATATTTGGCAAACATGTCCAAGTTTTAATTGACGGAGGCAGCACTCACAATTTTATCACTCATAAAATGGCAACTTATTTGGGACTGGTTTTGCAGACTTTAGAACCATTTACTGTGCAGGTCGGCAATGGTGAGGGACTTCAATGCCAAGCGTACTGCAAGGAAGTACCAATCATAATGCAATCCCACACATTCTACATGGATTTCTATGCCTTGGAATTAAAGGGTGCAGATATCGTCCTCGGGGTTCAATGGCTGAGCACTTTGGGACCCATTCTCACTGATTACAGCCAATTAATCATGACATTTGACCACCAGGGTACCCAAATTCAACTTCACGGACACCAACCGGATAATCCCATCCTTATATCCTTGGCTAAGTTAAACAAACTTATGGCCACCGATGCCTACACTTCTTGTCTTATGTGTTTTACCCACTCACAACCCAAGTCACCTAACCCACCACCAATACATGACAAGGAACCCCACCACGCCATACCCGATATTCACACACTACTCGCCACCTACAATGACGTGTTCACCATTCCCAGCACCTTACCCCCCCATCGTCCACATAACCACCACATCCATTTACTTCCTAACACAAAGCCGATCCAAGTTCGCCCCTACCGTTATCCACATTTCCAAAAAAGTGAGATTGAAAAATTATGTAATGAAATGCTCTCAACCGGCATTATTCGTCCTAGCCAATCCCCTTTTAGCTCTCCTGTTCTACTGGTAAAAAAGAAAGACGGTACTTGGCGTTTTTGTGTGGACTACAGAGCCTTAAATGCAATCACTGTGCGAGATCACTTCCCTATTCCGACCGTCGACGAGTTGCTGGACGAACTCCACGGAGCCACAATATTCTCCAAACTTGATCTCCGCTCGGGTTACCACCAAATTCGTATGCACTCAGAGGATATTCATAAGACAGCGTTCCGGACACACCACGGCCACTTTGAATTTCTGGTTCTACCCTTTGGACTGTCCAACGCTCCCTCCACCTTTCAGGCTACCATGAATGATGTTTTCGCACCACTCCTCAGACGTTGTGTGGTCATCTTCTTTGATGACATTTTAGTGTTCAGCCCTACGTTGCAAACACACATCACCCATTTACGTCAGGTCCTAGACATATTGCGAAAACACAAATTGTATGCGAAACTCTCTAAATGCTCGTTTGCTACATCATCTATTCATTTCTTAGGACACATTGTATCTAGCGCAGGCGTTTCCCCTGATCCGGATAAGGTTATAGCTGTTTCTGACTGGCCTATTCCAACTACGGTCACTCAAGTGCGAGCATTCCTCGGGCTTTCGGGTTACTATCGCAAATTTATTAAAGGGTATGCAAAAATAGCTTCCCCAATCACCGATCTCCTGACCAAGGGAAAATTCTATTGGACAGAGGAAGCTAACCAGGCCTTTATCAATTTAAAAAAGTGTCTCACTGAAGCACCGATTCTCACGCTGCCTAATTTTCAGAAACAATTTATCCTCGAGACAGATGCCTCAGGTACGGGTATCGGAGCGGTGTTGCTCCAAGACGGCAAGGCAGTAGCTTATTTTAGCAAAAAACTTTCCCCACGCATGCAATCACAGTCAACTTATGTACGGGAAATGTATGCTATTACGGCGGCCGTAGGCAAATGGCGTCAATACCTCTTAGGATCCAGTTTCATCATACGAACGGACCATAAGAGTTTGCACCACCTGATGCATCAAGTGATACAGACACCGGAGCAGCAACA
>JAVKPL010001226.1:0-16281 GCA_032173675.1 Gastrolobium villosum | reverse complement strand
ACCTAAATATTTGGTCTTTAAAGATAATGATGCATGGTTGTGGCACAGACGAGTAGGACATATTAACATGAGTCAACTAAATAAGGTGATAGTCAAAGACCTAGTAATAGATCTACCTAGGCTTAAATTCAAAAAGGATAGATTGTGTGATGCATGTACAAAAGGAAAACAAGTGAAAACTTATTGAACTAAAAGCTATGGTATAAACTATTATACATTTGTGATTGTGGATGATTACTCTCGTTTCACATGGACTTTATTTTTGAAATATAAAAATGAAGCTTTCAAATGTTTTGAAAATTAGCAAAAGTTCTTATGAATGAGAAAAGTGTGAATATTGTTTCCATTAGAAGTGATTATGGTGAAAAATTTGAAAATCATGATTTCAAAATTTTATGTGAAAATGACGATATTAGTCCCAATTTTTCTGCTCCAAAAACCCTTCAACAAAATGAGATTATGAAAAGGAAAAACAAGAAATTAGAGAAAGTGGCAAGTTACGGGATTGTTTGGGGTTGTTAAATCCCAAACAATCCGGTAACTGGCATGTGGGCTTCCCAAAAGATGTCTAATTGTTTCAAGACTCATTTCTGGATTCACACAGAAGTGGCAAGACAGAAGAAACACAATAAAAATATAGCCCTGTTCAATCCAAGAAAGCATTGGTATGAATTTCAATTATTTCCTTGGGCAGAAATTCTAAAAAAGGGAAAATAACAAAAATATCCAATCCATATAACATGAACGATTGGGCATGAGAAGCTAATACATCACCAAGCTTCTCCGACATAAATCTGCAAAACTCCGAGATTCACTAATGCCGCAATTCCAATACCAGAAGCATGAAAGAAAAAGGGAAAAGGTATGTAAGAAATTGATACTTTTAAGTTAAAAGGGGTAAAGCATGACTACAAATGCCAGCTGTGACATCCCCGCTGGGAGTGTACTTATTCAAAGAATTAGGAATTGAAACAAAAATTCCCTATATCAAAATAAATTTAAGGTAGACGAGCTATGAGATATTGCAACTGCAAGACTCCGGAAAATGTTAAAACTCTTTCAGATTTGACTCGAGTCCCTCCCAAAAATAAAGCGTCTTATCCAATCTGATACTACTAACGCCCTTGTGCGCCCACTGACTTGCTTGCTGTTTCAAAGCATTGAATGAAGCTTTAGTAAATTGGTAATTAGAATGTCTTAGAAGTGTGGCAGCTTTAAGAATAAAATTAAGCGGAAAGGAACAAAATACCTTGCATAGACAGAATACCACATCCATTGACTGCTTCGTCCAATTGAAATCCAATCCCCAGGAAGCTGTGCAGCTGTCTGCTCTCCTCCCAGAGGAGCAAACTGACCTAAATGCTTGTACCTTGAGGAACAATCAATCATGTAGTAATGAGTAAAACATTGGCCAACTAATGAAAAATCTTGCATATCAACTTAAAGAGAATAATAAAAGGATAGAGCTAGTAAGTTAATGGGTTTTATAAGAGTTATGTGGTAGGAAAAGTGATTGTGTTATGTTATAGAAATTCGTTTTGCGTGCTGGAATTTTTATTTTATTTTTTGCTGCGGGCCCCACAAAATGTTGTGTGTGTAGGAAATTTTTTGTGATCATGTTAAATGATAGATGATAAACCCTAAGTTAATATGATCCTGATACCTAAAGGGTTTGAAGCGATGGCGCCCTTCTCCCCTGAACCTGATAGGACCCTCTGGATTTTTTTCACACTCTTCCATCCGGTTAAAACACTTGGCCAAGTAGGTGCCTTGCTGAGATGCAACCTGATATGTAGTTTCAGAAACCCAAAGTCATATCACTGAGGAGACAAAATCAGATAGATACCACTGAAGAGAATGCCACAGGAAAATAACATAACATGCACCTGAGCTGTGGCAGGAAGAAATTTCATCTGAGAATCCACTTTAGAAAGTGCTGTTTTGAGTTCTTCAATATTCAGTTCAATAGATTCTTTTTTGACATCTCCCTTGGATTCCTTCAACAAATCAGCAATGTCGTTCATCTGATTATTCTTCAGATATAGCTCCACCTGAGGGTATCTTTCACAGATGTCATCCAATACCTCTTGAAATTCTTTGACCGTAAGTGTTCCTGAATTGTCTTTGTCAGCCTTCTTAAATATTGCCGCAATATCTTCCTAAATACCAAAACCCAAATCAACAATTAACAGGAAGAAAGATAACATTCGAAATCCAAATAAATATCACTAATCATACAAGTCCCAGATCGTCAATAGGTTTAGCTTTATTTATAATACATTCAGCTAGCTTAGCAATGCATAAGTATCAGCTATGAAGCACTGACTCCGACACGGAGTTTTCAATACGTTCCCAATACGTTCTCGATACGACCATTAATTCGTCGATACGATACGTTTCCGATATGCGTATCCGATACGTTGAAAAAAAAATTTCGGCGTATCGGTGCTTCATAGAATACCAGTGAGCACAAAGTTATTAAGCAAGATGTGTGCTCTGTGTATAATTGTTAACAGTATGATAGAGATTTTGCTATTCCATCAAAATTAAATACATATTACTCTAATGAAAGACAGATAAAAAGGCTGCAAAATAAAAACCAAATGCAATATTACAGTATTGATACTGATATGTCTAGCCATGAGAATGGAATATGGCCGGAGTGTCACACAGCATTCACAGTTGCACACTAGTAAGAATGTCCAATGTTAATTAAATAAAATGATGGAGAAATAGTATCAGGTACCATGACTTTTCGCTGGTTTATTGTAGCACAATCACCGAGCGCATACACATTGTTGGTTGATTCAACCCTCAACCATTCATCAGTAGCTACAGCACGTCTGTTAGTCTGTTCAGAATAATCAATGTCGAGTAAATAAATGATGAACGTAAAATTCATTTGCTGAATAATAAACACAAACTACAAGAGAAACGTGATATGGAATTAAGAATCAGAACGAATACAATGTCAAATTCCCCAAAGACACACCTGACCAATTTGTGCCATAAAATCTTTTATAAATGGACGAGTGCCAATACCAGTTGACCAGACAGCCATTCCATATGGAATTGTGGTAATTTCTCCTCCATTTTTCAATTCTTTAGTAGAAATTTCTTTCTCAGATACCTTCACAACCATGGATCCTGTTTTCACATCAATCCCATCTCTTCGGAATTTGTCTTCTGCAAAAGCAGTGATTCTTTTGTCAAACCTGAAAATGAGCACAAGAATAAAAACGTAGAAGTTCTTAGTACGTTCTAAACAACGAAACCTCCCACGCTGCACATATAAAATCTGTGACTGAATAAAATACTTTCAAATGCCCCCTCATAAACACAAATAATGGATCAGAAAGCATCATTAAACAAGCTGCTAATAAGAACAAAGGTGTAATGAGAGTTTCATGCTCACATGCTCAAAATATGATCTCCTGCCTCCAGAAGCGTAATTTTAACCAAATCTTTTATCCCAGGATATAACCTGACCAAATCCTCAATGACAAAGTCATGAAGTGCGGCAGCAAACTCCACTCCAGTTGGACCACCTCCAACAATAGCGAAATGAAGAATTCTCTTCTTTTCTTCTTCACTTACACTAGGCAAACTTGCTCTCTCAAAGCAGTCAATAACGGTTCTTCTAATCTTCTGTGCATCTTCAACTTCCTGTACAGTGTAAACACATGTCCATGAGATAACTAAATGGGACTATTAACGATCACAAATATATGTTAACATGATGCACTATATGATTAAAGAAGTTACCTTCAAGAAATGGCAATTCTCGACCACTCCGGGAGTATTAAATGTGTTGACATTTGCTCCCACGGCTATGATTAGGTAGTCATAGTCCACGACAAATTCTTCTTTTACGTTCGAATTACTGCTTATATTAGATCGACAGTAAACTTTCCTGTTTGCTGCGTCAATCTTGACACATTCTGCTTCACTGTAGTCAACGTCCACCTTTTTCTGTTAGGAGGAAAACAAGAAAAAGGGTTTAGTTATATCCACTACTTATATCACAATGTGTATCTCATAATAGTAATTTGTTATCGTACCAACATATCCTACTCCTTTACGACGAGGTACACTCTCATAAGTGTAATTTAGATAAACCAATTGTTAGATGAACAGAAATATATGATATCCGGTACAACAGTGAAGAAAAACTTCAGTCACATTGCATCCAGACATGACAATTGACACGAGACCAAAGCTCTGTTTATTTCACATAAAATATAACACATAATGTGACAATCTCCATAGGAAATACATGCACGCGCCCATATAGTTTGTCTGGTGCTCATTGTACATGATTAACTGTTAACAGTGATTGGTTATTGTAAATAAGGTTACATGGCTTGAAATTGATATGGAAAATATCCAGTTATGATAGGCAAAGGTATCTCCTCTTTCATAAGGGCAACATCCATTAAACAATCCTTCCTTCATAAAACACAAAGGTAAACTCTCTCCCCCTGCCCGGCCGCCCAAAAATAAATAAATAAAAGGAAATTTTCCCCAAACATCGGGAAATAGAAATAATAAATTTAAAGAGGTGTTATTCTATCAATCATTGTCAAGACTACTAAAACCATATAGAACCGAATTTTAATCATTTATAAAGATTCTTTTAAACTCAATTAACAATCTCACAATACAACATTAAGAAATTGGGACCAACCGGCTGATTTCATCATCATACCTTCCTAAAAATATTGCGGACGGGTTCAACAATGCTGCGCGCTTCGACGGTGCCGCAGGTAACACTAGGCAGCAAAGGAGTGAACGCAAAATAATTGCGAGGCGACACCACGTGAACCTCATATCTAGGATTGTTCAGATTCTTCAAGAAACTCGTGCCTGCCCAGCCAGTTCCCAGCACCACCACCTTTTTCTTGTCGGTCACCGCCGCTTCAGATGCACCGACAGCCTCACCGTAAGCCAAAAGACCACCACCACTGCATCAACCAAAGTGTTCGTCTCTTCATTCATACGCATATCACACATTTATAATATACATGTGTCAAGTCTAGAATTCTTTAAAGACCTTCAAAGTTTTTGATGATCTCTTATACATAGATGCACACATACATATTAATTACACGAAATCTCTCCGCGAAGAATTCGAAAGAAAAAAAAAACAGAGCATAATTTGATGCAGCGGATCAGAGAAGCAAATGGAATCAGAGAATGATTTTCACAATTTATTATGACAATAAGTGGATCTACCTCAGAACAAAAAGAATACGTGAAATTCACCATACTACAGATGAAAATAAGATTAAGCGAGCACGATCTGAAGTAAAAACAGAGAAAACAAGTAATAACTAATTTTCATTTTTTGGAAAACAGAAAGAAATAAGCAGAATGAAGTGAAGATTGAAGTTGATGGTACCTTACGGTGGTGCAGAGCAGCACAAGCTTCAACTGCGACTCATGGTCACGGAAAGCTCTAGAAACTCGTTCGAAGAAAGTGAAACTTCGCATTTTTTTGTTTCTCGGTACGCAAATTTGTACACCAAATTTGTCGGGGGAAAGATCTGTGCGTCCAAAATTCCGGGAAAACAGAGAGAGAGAGAGAGAGAGAGAGAGAGAGAGAGAGGGAAGAGAGAAGAAAGTGAAGCAGTTGTAGAGAGAGAAAGAGAAGAGTCTCGGTATCTTCTTATGTAAATGCAATAGAGAGTGGGGTCAAAATAGGAGAGAGGGGGGCGTAGGAAGCAAATAGGAACTGCGTGTTTTTTTTTTTTTTTGGTTATTCGAACTTCGTGTGTTTTAGGCTTTGAGAGGTGGCTTTCACGTTACGTGCGTGAACTTGTCTTCTCAGTGTGTGTGTGTGTGTGAGTGTGACTAGTGTGAACACATAAGGTGAAAAATCTCACTTCGATAAATCAACCATCAATAACTAAAATGATTATATTTTAACAAAAAATTGTCATTGAAATTGTAATCATTTATTTATCTTGAATTAACTATTTTTTTTTACGTTAGATAATCAAATTAAAACAAACATAAAAGGATCTAATTCTTTTCTTTTCTTTTCTTTTTTTGTACATTGAATGGATCTATTTTTATATCAACGAAAAATTGTATTTTATTTTATATTTTATATAATAAATGACAGCAGGGAAAATGCACATCCATAATTCTCACTATTCATGTCAAGAATCAAAGTGAATTATCAAATATTTGTTTGTTTTGTTGGTTACTCTATAAATATTTGTTAAATATAATTAATAAATAATAAACGATTAAAAACATGACTTTGTATATTTTTTTTTGTATCCTTATGACTTTGTATATTTATCTAATATGACAAACATAAATATATTAGATTTGTTTAATATATAGTTTAATAAATAAATTTCACTTTTTATTTGTTATTTTAGAAGATATGTTTATTTTACTTTTAATTTTAAGTTAATAAAGTGTTAATATGTTTCACTTTATTTCAATATTAATAAAATAATTTTTTAATTTTTCTAATAAAAAAGTTCAAATACTCACAAATTTAGATATTTTTACTTTTAACTAAAGTTCTTTAAATATTTTTTAACTTTTGTATAGTTATAACTAGAGGTGAAACTGAGTCGGGCCGGCCTACAGGGACCTACGGCTCAGCCTATGTCAGACCAGTCCTAACCTAGTATATTTCGTAAAATAGGCCGGTTTGGGCCTTAAAAAAAGCTTGTTTAATAAAAAATACCGTAGGCACACTTTCACAAGGGCCGACCTATAAGCTTACATGCCAACCTATATTATACGATTATATTTTAAATAAAATAAAATAAAATAAGTATGCCTTGAATAAAAAAGAAAAGATATAAATTTAATCAATTGTATTATTTATAAATTAATTATATTCGATTATAATTTAATAGAAATCTGAATTTATTTCTTATGTAAAAGGAACCAATATCTTAGCATGTTAAATTGTGTACATGAATATATTAAAAAGTTTTTGGGAGAGATTATACTTACTGCAAGCATCATGAAGTGTTCGTTGGATTCATGTAGTTATTTTAATTTATATAGTATGGGTTTGTTTGTTGGATATGATGAAATATATATTATTTAGTTTGAGCATTTTGCTTTTGAAAGTGACTTAAATGCAGATTATATGAGTTTTGTTGTGATTCATGATTTTGTTTGGACATTGAAATTATGAATTTTGGTTTAGCAACAGAGTTTGAGTATTTTATAAAGTTGATTTATGATTCTAATTGGAAGTTAAAAATTAACAGGCTAACGGGCCAGACCATACCATTTATTTTTTATAAACATGCCAAGTCAGGCTAACAGTTAGACTCGTACTAGGTTTGTACTGGACCAAATTGAGATTTTTTGGCGTAGGCTTAGGTTTTTCGGGAAAAAAAACTCGGTCCGGGCAGTCCACGTTCACCCGTAGTTGTACAAAAAAAAAACAGTATATAAATATGATGTAATTTTCTCATATTAGATTACTAATACGGGGGTTACACCAATAAGTATATTAATATTATTCGCTATCTACTTTTACCTATCGTTAATTGTTGTTGTATAAAAATTTATAAATTTATTAAGTGGCGTTAATTATATGTAAAATAATTATATTCTTAATATGAAAAATATAAAGATTTTTCCAAACAAATTGACAAGTAATCGTGAAATGTGGGAGTATTTTTAAACTTGTGTCATTGTAATGCATGTTTCATTTTACTGGATTGGTTTGGAAAAAAGTTTCTTTCCAACATAAAAGCTGTTTTATTTTATCTTTTATTTTATTTCATTTTTTCAGATATTGTTAGACTAAATTTTTTTGATTTATTTTTTTACATAAATATATTTTTTATGAAATTATTTTCTAGTTTGACTATTAATTCTTGATTATTAATTTTCAAACTTGGACACAAATCCTTTTTTACTAACTAACAAAGAACAGGTCAAAACAGTTTATGCTTAATTATTTTGATAGTTTATTAAATAAAAGTAATTCCAACCACCAAAAACAAATAAAAGTAATTATTATATAATTTAAAAATATATTATTTTATAATCACTTTTTATTTAATATATTTAAACTAGGAAACAGTTTCATTATAATCTATTAAAAAAACATTTTTACATATAAATATTTATCAAATAATTTTTACAGGTAATGCTACACTTACACTAATTTTGTATCCCAATTCTATTTAATCATTTAAAAAATCGTGCAAAATCAAAGAAATCACTTTTGATAACAAAAGTGTTTATATTTAACTTAATTATTTTCGTTAGAGACTTAGAGTATTGAAGATATTAATTCAATTACATTTTAAAAATTTTCAATATATCAAAAGTAATTTTTTTTTTAAGAAAATAACATATAAAATATAGTTTTTTAAAAAGGTCACGTCATATAAAAAGAAAAAGAAAAAAAAATGACGATGAAGAAATCACAATGGTCAAGTCTCTTTCGTCTTATGTCTTAACCGACCGAATGCGTTCTATTTTAATTTTTACGGGTGATTTGCCTTTTTTTTTTTTTTCTTTTTCTTTTTTGGAGTTGTTAGGCTGTCTGCCAAGTAAAGGAAGCACGTGTCACATGACATACGTTTACGTTTCCCATACTTTTTATAATAATAATTTTTTTTAAATATCAAGATCATTCTATATCAGTGTAAGATTAATAAGTTCTACACCATATTTTAACCGTTAATTTTCATATTATAATTTAGAAAGTTATATGAATTAATTAATATTAATTAATTAATAATTACACTATAAATATCCACCGATGATTTTTATCTATCAACAATTAAGATGTGATGTAAAATTTGTTACTCTTGCATAAAAAGAATCTGCCCCTTTTTTTAATATACCGTATTTTTTTGTTTTCTTAAGTATACTTCTTCCTTTAAAAAGGTGTATTTTTTTTTTTAATATTAGTCTAGCTAAGCTTAAAGGAGGATCTGCTATTTTAAACAGCACGTTAATTAGGATAATTTTCATTTTATACACGTGGAAATTAAACATATAATTTTATATAACAAAATGGCTTGTCAATTGGGCTAACCATTTTAAAACGTGAGCCAGTTTGTCGACTTTTGTTGTTGTTTGCAATACATGAAATTAAATGAGGATAACAAAAGGGCAATATAAAAGCATTCTTTTTTTTTTTTTTGTTAAGCTAAAAATATAATAGCATTCTAGCTCAGCTCTTATATGCATTTTTAAATGTTTAATGTTGATATATTGAGTTCGATATTTGCTAAAACTTTGAGTTTATTTTAAATTATCAAGTATTTAAGTAATCTAATTTTGTTTTTTGTTTTTTTTGTTTTAAAATGTATTAGAGATTGTATTTCTCTTGTCTTTTTTTATTTTTAATATAGGTTATTAATTTTGGCCATATTTTTTTAAGTAATAAATTTCCCAAAAAAGAGAGGAGATAAAACATCCATCTCTAGGAGTAGGTTTTTTTTTTTTTTTTTGGTAAATACATGGGGCATTGCCCCACGAAACAGACAAAACGAAACAAAAGAAAACAAACAATAACAGGAAAAAGCAAGACAGAAATAAAACTAAAAACCATCGACTCATAAGAAACAAACTCAGCATCTTGCAGCTGGAGTGATGACTCCCGGATCCAGCATATCAGCAGTAAGAAGATTAAGTAGCTCACTGTGAGGGGATGTAATAGTGGATAAACCAAAAGGATCATCCATTGCTTTCTTCGCTAGCCAGTCCGCACAATGATTACAGGTCCTAGAAATATGCTTCAACAAGACAGACCAATCCTTATTGAGAGCAGCTCGAATCTTAGTTACCAGAGGTAGCTTTCGAGTGTCATTACCAGTCATGGTAAGAAGGCCAATGGCTTGAGCAGAATCTAATTCAAGAATAATTTTCTTCCAACCAGATTTCCAAGCAAACTCCAACCCATGTAAAATAGCCCAGAGTTCAGCTTGCAAAGGGGAGCAGGAACCAATAAAGACAGAGAAACCAGAAACCCAATTCCCCTCCCAGTCTCTCAATAATCCCCCACATGCAGCTCTCTCATTAGAAACTGCACCATCAACATTTAATTTTAAATAACCTTGAGTTGGAGCAATCCAGGCAGGGGAGGATCTGATGGGGGTATATAGGATCAACTTTTGTTAACCATTTTCTGTTACAGCACTTTAACTCTCTAATTGATTCAGCAATACAAGGAGAAGGGTCTTCAGGTCTCTTTACAAACCCTTCATGAAGCTCTTTATTTCTCCAATACCATAAGAAATTACAAACGGTAAAGAAAAAGTCCCTCCAGTCCTTGGCATGGGTATTCTTTATATTCAAATTGAGGATAATCCACTCTTTGGAACAGCTTGAGGTGAAAAAACCAGGAGGAAGAGGATGCAACAAAGGTATTAGCCAGACCTTTTTAGCTTTATTACAGTCTCTAAAAGCATGGAGCAGGGTCTCCGCTAGATCAGGACAAGAGGGGCAACTATTAGAGGAATCACTCCATTTGCTGATATAGTCTTTAGTTAGCATCCTACCATGGAGCATTTTCCACAAAAGAAGCTTAACTCTCTCTTTCCCTTTCCAACTCCATATCCGGTCCCAGCAGCTATCACTAGAGAGGGAGTTAGGACAGGTCAGATTTCTATAAGCCGATTTAACTATAGACTGACCTGGAAGCAAATTTCTCCAGCTAACACAATCCTCTCCTGCTTCCCCATCAGGATGAGGAATAGCCATAATCTGGTTTACTACACTTTCATTAAAATGGTTAAAGAGAAAGTGCGTATTCCATCCCTCTCTTGAAGAGAAAGAATTATGGTTTATTTTGAGATCAACAGTCTCAGCTGAAAGAGGAACAATTGCTAACGAAATTAAGCTAGTGTTGAGACCAGCCCAATCATCCTTCCAGAAATCAACCTTCTTCCCATTACCAATCTGCCAAGAGATGTTACTTAACATATCTGGCCAGACTTTGCATAAACTTTTCCATAAATGAGAATCATACGGTTTAGAAGATACCTCCTTTAACAACTCTGTATTTCTGCCATATTTAGCCACTAGCACTTGAGCCCACAGGTGGTCAGGGGATTGAATTAACTTCCAGGCACATTTTTGCAGGAAAACTTCATTTTGCTTTCTAAGATTGATGATCCCCAAACCACCTTGCTTTTTGTCCATCTGGAGCTGCTCCCACCTTACCGCATGGTGATTCCTATGATTATCAGTGTCTCCC
The DNA here is from genome assembly GCA_032173675.1 of Gastrolobium villosum. NCBI lineage: Eukaryota > Viridiplantae > Streptophyta > Magnoliopsida > Fabales > Fabaceae > Gastrolobium > Gastrolobium villosum. The sequence continues at coordinate 5,075 of JAVKPL010001226.1, read as the reverse complement.
CAAATAAAGCTCCTTTGAATTCTTTCTATCTCATCACAGATGCCCTTTGGGAGAAGGCTATTCTGCATATGAAACATAGGAATAGCTGAAATGACTGATTTAGCTAATGTCACTCTCCCTGCCATAGACAAGCAGCTCTTTTTCCAGCCCTGGAGTCTCCCATTTACTCTGTCCATGATCTCTCCATAATGTAGTTTATTTATTCTTCCATGCTTCATTCTATAGCCCAAGTATCTGCCAATATTCCTAGTATGAGCAAAGCCACTTATCTCCACAATAGAATTAGCCAGCTCAGAAGAAACATTCTTAGAGAAGAAAATGTTTGATTTGGGGTAACTAACCTTTTGCCCCGACATGTCACCGAAGATTGCAAGACAGTTCAGAATAGTCTTGATCTGATTAATGCTAGCTTCACCGAAAAGAAGCAAATCATCTGCAAAAAGCAGATGAGATATAATTGGACCACCTTTTCCAGCTTTCATGGGCTTCCACTCCTCTCTATTAATGCAGTCAGCAATTAAATGAGACAGCTTCTCCATACACAGAACAAAGATATAGGGAGATATGGGGTCCCCTTGTCTAAGGCCTCTGCTAGGAGAAATTCTGCCTGACTTAGCACCATTCCAAAGGATTTCCAGCTCAGAAGTAGAGATGCAATGCATGATGAGATTCACAAATTGATCAGGAAGACTAATCTCCTTAAGCACTTTATGGATGAAACTCCAGGACATGCGATCATAGGCTTTTTCGAGATCAATCTTTATAGTAAAAAAGCCCCGCTTACCTTTCATTCTATTCATAGAATGAACCATCTCCTGAGCAATAATAATATTGTCTTGAATTTGCCTATTGGGAACGAAGCTGACTTGGTGAGGGGAGATTAGCTTGTTTAGAATGGGTTTCAGCTTCCCAACAATAATTTTACTGATACCTTTATATAACACTGAGCAAAGAGCTATAGGCCGAAATTGAGAAATTCTTTCAGGTTTAGCAAGTTTTGGAATTAAGACAAGTAAAGTTTTATTGAGATCCCTAACATCACCTGGATTCTTCCAGATATGAGAGGCACACTCTACCACTTGCTTCTTCAGGAGATCCCAATTTTTTGGAAGAAAAGAGCTGGGAATCCATCAGGGCCAGGAGCTTTGAGACCACCCATGGAAAAAAAAACCTCCTTAATCATAAGATCAGTTATGGGCTCATTAATCAACTTCAGATCAGATTCAACAAGGCCAGGCCAGTTAACACTAGTGACAGCCCAAGGTCTATTACAGTTTTCTTCTGCGAACAGGTTATTGAAAAACCCTAAAATAAGCTTCTTCAGATTTCCTTCTTCTCTAACAGGATGACCTTCATCATTTTTTAATTCTAGGATCTTATTCCTAGCACTCCTGATGATAGTAGTCGTATGATAAAATCTAGTGTTCCGATCTCCATCTTTTATCCAATGGCATCTAGCTTTTTGAAACCAAAGAGCTTCTTCTTGATCCAACACTCGGTTCAGTTCTTCCTGGAGGGCCTTGTCTAGGTCTGAGTTAAACTGATCCAGGTGGTTATTGGTATTCAGTTGAATTTCATGCAACTTATTAAGAAGGAACTCCTTTCTAATCTGAATACACCCAAACACCCTTTTATTCCAAGACTTTAAAGGGTTAACCAGTTTATACAAGCTCTGGTTAATTTTAAGATGAGGTTTCCAAACAAATTTGAGAAAGTGGGAAAAGGAAGAATGCTCAAGCCAAGCCACCAGAAATCTGAAAGGCCTATCCTTCTTACCATCTTCTTTTGTAGACAAGGTTAGGAGCAAAGGATTATGATCAAAATTAAGCCTAGGCAAGGATCTCACATAAGCATCATCAAAATCAACTCTCCAATCTGCATTTACACAAACTCTGTCTAATCTTTTGAAAACCCTGTCAAGATGAAGCCATTTAAGTCCCTTCCAGGTAAACTTAGAACCTTTACAGCCGAGATCCAAAAGATTACAATCATCAAGGAAAGAGGAGAATTTCTGGCATCTAGCAGTATTGACAGGGGCTCCACCTTTTTTGGTGCAATGGGAATAGGTATTTCCTTATCAAAAATGAAAAAAAGATAACTATAAAAAGAAGGGTTTATCATATATCATTTAATATGACCATAAAATTTTTTCTACACACACAACATTTGGTGGGGCCTACAGCACAAAAAAAAAACCTCGCACGCAAAACGAATCTCTATAACATAACACAATCACTTTTTCTTACGACATAACTCTTATAAAACCCTAAAAATAAATAACATAAAGGGAATGATAATATAAATATGTAACTTTTTTATATTTGATAAAAGATGCATCGAGTGGTTTGGTTTTTATATAACATATTTTCCTCATTTAGGCACGTATTTGATCGTGATTAACATCCATGAAAGTAAGTTATACATAGCAATATTTTAAAACCCTACCCAACCTTCCGGGTTGACAACCCTGACTCCTCCACTTTGAAGGTTGGGATCACAAGTTGGACCTATATGCACATCGATTCCTCCGACTCCCAAAATCCGGGGTTTCAATGTCTCTCGGGTCTGAGGGTTGAAGGAGTCAATGCATGTTTTTTTTTTTTTTAAAAAAAAATTCCATAAAACAACGTCATTTTATAAAAAATAAAATAAAAATGCTTGCAAACCTAAATTTTATCGTTATATTCTCTCCGAGCAATCTAGACGTCTTCAATCTTCATCTCACTGCCGTGAATCTTTTAGAAAATGTAAGAATTTTACCCATTCAAATGAAATCCTTATGGTCGTTGATGGAAAAAAAAACTTATTCTTACTTGCTTCAAATTTTCCTTTGTCAACGACCTTCTCAAAAGAGTTAAAACCGAATCAGCGTACTGACCCTATTAGAATATGAGTTTTATAATTTAATATCTTGTCACTTTAATTAGGTCATGAATATTGACTCGTGGTTGTAATTGGTGAATTATGTTAAGTATATTTTGAATCTTTGATGATTGATAATTTATTTTTTAATATTTTCATATAGAATATATATATTTATATTTCTTAATATATAAAATCGGATCAACATAGTAGTCCCTGTTATAGAAGACAGAGGGTGATATCAAATCACTATTGCCTTGAACCCATGTATTTGACAGAAGGGGTAGATGATCAGAGTTATCACTGTGCAATAAAAATAAAATAAGAACAGGCTTACTTGATATGTATGAAACAGACAGAATCAGAAGAATGAATGCAGTAGAGGAATTAAATCCGAGCCCACAGAACGTGTCTCCTTAAGACAATTTGCCCCCTCACTGATGCCAAAGGTTGATGGACACTTGTCTCCCAGGATAGAACGGATTTCGTCTGAAGAGTGGCGGCACTACCAGTCAACAGCCCAAACGAACACAACAGGATGCCAGAAGAATTTACACCGGAGGATGAAGAACAGTATGCAATACCGGAAGAACAAAAATTCCGGCAGAGGTTTTGTGCAGAAAACCGGATTGATTTTTCGAATGTGTCACTGTCTATTTATAGACACTGACCTGTCACGATGAACAGTCGCCGGCGGCGAACCGCCGTGTCTGACGGTGGCGAACGGGTATGACCGGTGACCGTTCCGACGAACAGGTACAACCGGTGACCGGTTCGGCGAGTAGACACGTCCTTTAACCGGTTCGCGAATAGGAAGAACCGGTTCGGTTCAAAAAACGGTGGTTGGGTTCGAATTTTGGAGGGAAGCAACGTTTGGACAAAAAATAAAAATAATTTAATAAAAAATTATTTTTATTACACACACACAACCGAACCGAACCGAGCCGAGCCGGCCGGACGGACGGCGGCGGCGGCGCGCGCGCGTGTGTGTGGTGGTGAACCAAGGCCCACCTATCTCCTCCCCCTACATAAAATATGTAGTGACCCAAGGGCCAATTAAGGAGATGGTGGTGGGAGTTTATATACTCTCCCACTTTCTACCAATTGTCCAATGTGGGACTTTTTTAAATAACCCACATAACTCTTCATCTTCCCTTTTCTCTTTTTCTCTCTATTAACCCACTTCTTATTCATAACCAATGGATCATTGTATATTATTCTCATTAATTCCAACAATCCCCCACATGGATAAGAAGTCAAAACATCGTGACTATATGCATAAGAGTATAAATGCAAAGTGTAAATTCCTCAACGAGAAACAACTGCATCGAGATAGGTGGAGTTACCTTTGAACCTTCTCTAGTGAAAACCTATCGGATATACTCGGTCAATCGGTGGTCTAGGGCGACTTGAACCGTCAACCTTTAGTGTATACCTAGACAATAGGAGTCACACAATTGCTTCTCTAGCATCGTTGGTCCTTTGTTGCGCCCATTTTGGCCGTGGGACACCTACCTGGTTCTGCGAGTGTTGTTCGAGAATCGGCCTTTGAAAAATTCTCATAGAAGCGGCCCTCACTTCACACTCACATAGGTGATTTCTTGTGATGTAACTCACTATACATCATCTGAACACAACAGATTTAAGAAATCATTAAAAGCCTAAGTGCTTACCCTCATAAATACACTGTCTTGTCTAGGAATGAGTATGAGTTTAAAACTCCACAGTGTTTGGGCAGTCGACCATCACTTAGTTGTCTCTTTGAACCTAGTTCATGGGATCTCCACTCTTCTAGGTAGAGTTACCGCAATGCTCAACAATTGATAGGCCTTAAACCCATTCCTTTCGACAAATATTCAACCAACTCTCTAGGAATCCCTTTGGTTAACGGATCCGCTATGTTCTCCTTAGACTTAACATAATCAATTGTAATGATTCCGTTCGAGAGTAGTTGTCTTACGGTATCATGTCTACGACGTATGTGTCTAGACTTACCGTTATACATGACGTTCTTGGCCCTTCCAATAGCGGCTTGGCTATCACAATGTATGCATACAGATGGTACCGGTTTTGGCCAGTTAGGAACATCCTCAATAAAGTTACGAAGCCATTCTGCTTCTTCACCAGCCTTATCTAAAGCAATGAATTCTGCTTCCATGGTTGACCTTGCGATGCAAGTCTGTTTGGACGATTTCCAAGACACAGCACCTCCA
>JAVKPL010001225.1:2500-10000 GCA_032173675.1 Gastrolobium villosum | reverse complement strand
CTCACTGTTTTCCACTGTAAAACGCTGCTGTATGCTCACTGTTTCTGCTGTAAATCGCCGCTGTAAATGATTGGTTGTAATTGATTTAGGTGCGCTTAAGAAGTGAGATACTTCGCTGCTGTTTGGTATTGTTTAAGGCACGCAAGGTAAGTGTCAGGCGATATTGCCTAATGTGACTATTGACTACTGGTATAAAATTGTGACATGATGCTCCATATTCCGTAAAAATATTATGTTCCATTATGATGAAAGGAAACTGCCAAAAATGTGCCGTGATGGCTATATGATTATGAGGTAAAGACGTTATGTGGCAGCATAACGCATATGAAAAGTATATGTGCCGTGATGGCTATATGAAAGGTATATAAGCATGCACCTTACATCATACCGCATTTTTACGCTTTGTGTGTGAAAGCATAGCATGACATGCATGTATCAAGATCATATAGGCCTTGTTTTAGAATAGTTATGTACAGGACCATGTGTTTGAGCAAGCATCATATAGGCATCCCCAAGGTACCGGGGTATGGGACACTTGGCATCAGTCCGCATAGGCCCACAGTTGGAATCCACATGGAGCTCAGGTGCCAAGGGTATTTGATTCCACTGTGAAGTGCGCGCACGACGGTGCTAAAAGCGCAAAGGAAAGGCGTTATATACGCAATATATGAATATGATGAAAAGGAAAGGCGTTATATGCGCTATATATATGAATATGATGAAAAGGAAAAAGGAAAAGGAACAAGGATATGTTGAAGTGACTGTTTATGATTTTGTGCCTAGTTAATACTGTTATATTACTGGTTTTGTTGCCACACTACTGGGATTATTCTCACCCCTTCGGGGCTGCTATTTTTCCAAAATGGCAGGAGGACGTAAAAGCATTTGAAGGAGTGATGTTTTGCTGTTGCTTGCTGATGCATGGATTATCACTGTTGCTGTTTGATTGATTGGATGACTGTAATGTTTAATATTTTGGTACTCTTGGATGACTGTAGACTTTATCATCTTTATTTTATCTTGAACTTTTATGAACAGCGGCTATTTTGGAAAACGTTTGTGAAAAGAATTTAAGTGCTGAAATTTTTACAGTGCACCTTACGGGTGGTGTTTTTATGAGCAAACGAACTCTGATTTACTATTATTTTATATGCACGCGAAGCCCCAAACGTGCTCTTTCAAAATCACTTGAAACATTGTTTATCGTCCAAACAGATGTGATAAGAACTTCTAAACGTCTTACGGGTTTGTACTTAGAATAAGAATCTTTGTTAGCTTATGTGACGTAACGACTCTAATTCCGCTTCGCAAACGACTCTCTTGGATGCATACAAGGGAGGGCGTTACACTAATTGGTATCAGAGCAGTTTGGTCCATGGATTTGCTTGTGATTGATTGAATTGATTGTTGATTGTGTTTATCTGCTGATTGACTGTCTAAATGTGCTATAGTTTAAGTGTTTGAGACTAGGGTAGTTAGATTGTTAGGACCGTTCTGTGATAAGACACGGATGCATAGCTAACTTGTCCGAATTGAACTCGAGTGCCTACTTGGGACTGCTGCCATGAATAACTTGCGGTGAGCCTGATCAACTCATTTCATGATATTGTGAGAGCAGAATCATGGCAGGTGGTCGCGGTTCAACTCGGGGAAGGTCTGGCGATGCTGAAGAAGATCTTATCACTACTATTGGGGGACTGGCAACGTTTATTCAGAATATGAGCCAAGAATGGCGCGACCATAGGCAACAGAATCAGAACCCACCCCCACTGCATGACAATGCAGAAGAAATTGCCCGTCGGAGGTTGAAAGACTTCCGCAACTTCCAACCACCTACCTTTGAGGGTGAAGACAACCCTGAGGCTGCAGCGAAATGGCTGCAGATGATCGAGCATATTTTCGAACGCATGGCATGCCCGGAAGCGCAGAAGACCGATTACGCATCGTACCAGCTGATGGGAGAAGCCTTAACATGGTGGACTGGTGCGAGAGCTCTGCTGAGAGCTCAGGACGTTGAACTGACGTGGACCGTATTCAGACAAGTATTTTTGGATAAGTATTTTCCTAAGGCAATGAGAAGGATGAAACACACGGAACTGCTATCACTCAGGCAGGTTCTTCAGGACGACACCTGGTAGGGGTCGAGGCAGAGGTCCGCAGTTGCAGGCGCGGCCTGGAAATTTTAAGAGGAGCAATACTGTTGGTCAATCATCAACTGGACGACAGGGTACGACTGTTTGTGCTACGGTGGAAAGAATCACTTTGGAGTTTGTCGCAAGAACAACAATGCATGTTTCAGATGTGGCCAGCAAGGACATTTTGCTTACAAATGCCCCCAGAACGCTAATCCGCAGCCTACGCAAGCACGGGTGTTCGCACTGGATGCGAAAGATGGTAATTTTCAACCTTTCTCTCTCATTTCTTTATTGCAAGTTAGAAAAGAGCTCCGCAAGGGAGCAGCAGGGTATCTTTTGTCGATCGAGGATGAGACCCCGGTTGACACTCAAATTCAGAATGTATCTGTAGTTAGAGAATTCGAGGAGGTATTCCCGGATGAAATACCTCGATTGCCTCCTCATAGGGAAATAGAATTTTCCATCGAACTTGTTCCTGGAGTTGGACCAATCTCCATTGCCCCATATCGTATGGCGCCTTTGGAACTGCGAGAGTTGAAGAAGCAGATAGAAGAGCTTTTGGCAAAGGAATTCATCAGACCGAGTACCTCTCCATGGGGTGCCCCAGCCATCTTGATTAAGAAGAAGGATGGAAGTTTACGTCTGTGTGTAGATTACCGCCAGCTGAACAAAGTAACGGTGAAGAATAAGTATCCGCTACCGAGGATCGACGATTTGATGGACCAGCTGAGAGGAGCCAGAGTCTTTTCCAAGATAGATTTACGATCGGGATACCATCAGATCCGGGTCAAACCGGAGGATATTCCGAAAACAGCTTTTAGGACTCGTTATGGGCACTACGAATATCAGGTGATCCCATTCGGACTTACGAATGCTCCAGCGGTATTCATGGACTACATGAACCGCATCATCCGCCCCTTTCTTGATCAGTTTGTTATTGTGTTTATCGACGACATCCTGATTTACTCAGCTAATGAAGAGCTGCATGCGGAACATCTGAGGATTGTCTTGCAAATCTTGAAGGAGAAACAATTGTACGCGAAGTGGTCGAAGTGCGAGTTTTGGCTTAAAGAGGTCCAGTTTCTGGGCCATGTCATTTCATCAGAAGGTATCGCGGTGGACCCCAGCAAAGTTGAAGCTGTCATGAATTGGGAACGACCCAAGACTGTCACCGAAGTAAGGAGTTTCTTAGGTCTTGCTGGATATTATCGAAGGTTTATCCAGAATTTCTCTCAGATAGTGCAATCTCTTACCCGTCTCACTCGGAAGGACAAGCCTTTTGAGTGGACCGAAGCTTGTGAAGAATGTTTCATGGAACTGAAGAGCAGATTAACAAGTGCTCCCGTACTCACGATTCCGGATCCTACCCGAAAGTTCGAAGTATACTGCGATGCGTCGCTGAAAGGACTTGGATGCGTGTTGATGCAGGATCGTATGGCGGTAGCTTATGCATCTCGACAACTAAAGCCTCACGAAGAGAATTACCCTACGCACGATTTGGAGTTAGCAGCTATAGTGTTCGCACTTAAAATTTGGAGGCACCACTTGTATGGTTCACAGTTTGACGTGTTCAGCGATCATAAGAGTTTGAAGTACTTGTTCGATCAGAAGGAGCTGAATATGCGGCAACGACGGTGGATGGAATTTCTGAAGGACTACGATTTTGAACTTAAATACCACCCAGGAAAGGCAAACGTGGTAGCTGACGCCCTGAGTAGGAAGACACTGCACACTGCAACGCTGATGATGGAAGAATTGAAATTGTTTGAGGACTTTCGAGACTTGAACTTATCGGTAGACGAGAGAGGGCATAGCATAAGATTGGGAAATATAAAGGTGGAGAATGAATTGATCAGTAGAATTAAGGAGGCTCAGAAAGATGAAGAGTTAGTCCGTGATTTGGTTGGCAACCAAGACGTTGTAAAGGATGAGAATGATGTTTGGAGATTTCAAGGACGACTGGTTGTGCCGAATGAAGAGTTGAAGCAAGAAGTTTTACAAGAGGCTCACAAGGGTAAGTATGCAGTTCATCCTGGATCCACAAAGATGTACCATGATTTGAAGACCTCGTTTTGGTGGCCGGGTATGAAGCGTGATATTGCGGAGTATGTATCTCGATGCTTAACTTGTCAGAAGGTGAAGTACGAACATCAGAAACCATCGGGACTCCTTCAACCTTTGGAGATTCCCGAATGGAAGTGGGACAGTATCGCGATGGATTTTGTAGTTGGACTTCCTCGGACGCGAGAAGGATATGATTCCATCTGGGTGATTGTCGATCGTTTAACAAAGTCAGCACATTTCTTACGTGTTAGAACCACGTATAATACGGAGAGGCTTGCCAGAATTTATCTGCAGGAGATTGTGAAGCTGCACGGAGTTCCTACGAGTATTGTCAGTGATCGTGATCCCAAGTTTACATCTAAGTTCTGGGAATCTTTTCAAAGAGCATTAGGGACCCATTTGAGGTTGAGTACTGCTTACCATCCGCAGACCGATGGACAGACGGAACGCACCATTCAAGCCTTAGAGGACATGTTGCGAGCATGCGTTTTGGAGTTAGGAGGCAGCTGGGACAATTATCTTTCTTTGATTGAGTTTGCTTACAACAACAGTTACCACTCCAGTATTCAGATGGCACCGTACGAAGCTTTGTATGGGAGAAAATGCAGATCCCCTTTATGTTGGACTGAAGTAGGTGAGCGAAGTATGTTAGGACCTGATCTAATTCAAGAAACATCCGAACAGGTAAAGAAGATTCGGGAAAATATGCAGAGGGCTCAGGCCAGACAGAAGAGTTATTACGACAAGCGTCATAAGCCTCTATCTTTCGAAGTCGGAGACCATGTATTTTTGAGAATCACACCTACATCGGGACTCGGAAGGAGAATGGGAGTAAAGAAGTTAAGTCCACGGTACTTAGGACCGTATCTGATTATGGACCGGATTGGAGAGTCTGCTTACCGGTTGGCCTTACCACCCTATTTGTCAGGGATTCACAATGTATTTCATGTGTCGCAGCTACGGAGGTATCTCTCTGATCCATCTCACGTGTTACAGCCGGAAGAAGTGGAACTAAAGGAAAATCTTACGTATCAGGTGCAACCGTTCCAAATTCTTGAAAGATCCGTCAAGCGACTCCGTTCTAAAGAGATTCCTTTGGTGAAAGTATTGTGGAACAACAGATCGGCAGCTGAAGCCACTTGGGAGCGCGAGGACGACGTTCAGAAACGCTATCCAGAACTGTTTAGCTCTTAAGTAAGTTAAATTTTGCGGACAAAATTCCTATTTGGTGGGGAGAGCGTAACATCCCGCATAATTAGTAAAATACATAAGTACTATATGTTATAGAGGTATGTGTAGAATTCGGATTTATGGTGTAGGTTTGATGGCTTGCGAATTGTTTGATCTTTATCCTTGGATGAGACTAAGGTAAGTATTTAAATTAAATCATAGGAGGGTGCATATGTAGGCATGTGAAATTTATTAAAATGATATGAGTAATTTGAGTGTGTGTTAGAAGGCTTTAGTGCTTATTGGACTTTGGAAGTGGGCTAGTGTGTGTGGACTTGTCACTATTGGACTTGTGTGATTGGGTTCTTTGTGTGTGTGGCCATTGGCCCAAGGATGGCTTTTGGACCTACCTTGTTTCAGCCCAAAGTTGTAACCATTCTTATTTCCCTAAGCCTTGTCCAACAAGATTGTTTGTGTACCAAGGAATTTCCACATGGCAAGATGTATTTTTTTTCCTCTCATTTCATGCGCATAAAAGGGTAGAAAACACTTACAAAATCTGCCAATTTTTCCCTTGCTAAACCGCCACCTCACACCTTGCATGTGCACATTTGACTTCAACTTCATTGCATGGAAGACACATGTACTATTTAGCATGATTTTGGGCTGCATTCTTCTCCTTTTAGGCGCACATGGGGGGGGTCATGGATCAGATTTTTATGACACAAATCTGTCTTGAGTGTTGACCAAGAGAACCACCTTACACCTTCCATCATGAGGCTGAAATGTGCAGATTTTTGCATGCTTTTGGCAGTCCATCATGAGCCAAATCTGTCCTTGCCTCCACATGCAACCAAGGAAGGATTTTTGGGCAGATTGCATGTGCTTAAGTGGAGGAGAAATCTGCCAACTCCATTCCTCTCTACCTTGTGCGCATCACTTGGTGGCTTGTGTGAAAAATTCTGACTTAAGTAGCATAACTCAGATCTGAACCTATCTCTTTCACCTCTTTGCATGTGCCTAGAGTGTGCAAGAAGCAAGCTCCTTGCTTGTTCAAACCTTGTGTGCAGCCCCACTTCTACAAGCAACCAGATTTGCCATGATGCCTCATCATTTCAACCTCTCCTCCCCTCTTCTTTAAGATGTGCGCACAAGAGGGACTCTCCCTCACTTTTGCACAAGTTCAGCCCACATCTCCTCCTCCTCCCTCACTCCTAGCCGAACATACAAGTATTTGGAGGAAGAAAGAAAAGCTTTGATCACTCATCTTCCCTCACCTCTCAAAACCGTGGCCTATACCACCAAGTAAGTGTGAGTTTCCTTTCTCTTTTCCCCCTCACTGTCCAGCCTTGGTACTCACCTTGGGAGCTGTCCAAAGTTGTCCTCCTCACCATTTATGCGCATAGATCATCTCCTAGGAAGTATGGACTTGTTGTTGGTAGAACTAGAAGGGTGTGGTGTGTGAGCAAGAAGTGTGTGCTACAAGAGGTAAGCCTTGAACTTAGACCTCTTTCATGGTGTGTAATCGTATGTGTGCTTGAATGTCTCCTTGAATATGTTTTGCTTTGGATTCTTGATTGAGCATGGTTAAAGTATAAGTATGGAGCTATTTTATGATGACTTGTATGCATGAGTTATAGAATGAAAGTCTCATGGTCATACTTAAGTTAATGCCCACTGTTTTGAGGAATATATATGCCACTGTTTTTGTATGAATATGCCACTGTTTTGAAGAGAAATATGCCACTGTTTCCCTATGAATGTGCCACTGTTTTGAGGATAAAATGCTCACTGTTTCGGTTCCTCAAGATCACCATTTTGATGCCACTGTTTCTGCACACTTATGCCACTGTTTTAGTGCTCCACATGCCACTGTTTCTGCATAAAATACTCACTGTTTTAGTCCATAATATGCCACTGTTTTCTGCATAAAATGCTCACTGTTTTAGTCCATAATGTGCCACTGTTTCTGCATAAAACGCTCATTGTTTTAATGCCACATATGTCACTGTTTTGCACCAAAAACACTCACTGTTTTAGTACCTAAGGAGCCACTGTTTCTGCATAAAGAAACCACCCTATTGATGATCAAACCTCACTATCTATGCCACTGTTTCAATGTCCAAAAACC
>JAVKPL010001224.1:0-16368 GCA_032173675.1 Gastrolobium villosum | reverse complement strand
TCGATTGAATTCATTTTCCGTCAAAAATCTTCGACGGAATCCATTTTCCATCAAATATCTTCTACAGAATCCATTTTTTGTCGAAAAACTTCACAAAATCAATTTCTTTTGCATTTATTTTATTCATCCATTATCGACAGAATCCGTTTTCCATCGAAAAATTTCACAATATCAATTTCTTTTGCATTTATTTTATTCATCCATTTTCGACGGAATTCATTTTCTGTCGAAAAACTTCACAAAATAAATTTCTTTTGCATTAATTTAATTCATCCATTTTCGACGGAATCCATTTTCCGTCAAATATCTTCTACAGAATCCATTTTTCGTCGAAAAACTTCACAAAATCAATTTCTTTTGCATTTATTTTATTCATCCATTTTCGAGGGAATACATTTTTCGTCCAAAATCTTCAACGAAATCCATTTTTCGTCGAAAAATTAATAAAATCAATTTCTTTTTTATTTATTTTATTCATCAATTTTCAACGGAATTCATTTTCTGTCAAAAATCTTCGACGGAATCCATTTTTCATCGAAAAATTAATAAAATCAATTTCTTTTGCATTTATTTTATTCATCCGTTTTCGATTGAATTCATTTTCCGTCAAAAATCTTCGACGGAATCCATTTTTCGTCAAATATCTTCTACAGAATCCATTTTTCGTCGAAAAACTTCACAAAATAAATTTCTTTTGCATTTATTTTATTCATCCGTTTTCGACGGAAAACATTTTTCGTCCAAAATCATCAACGAAATCCATTTTTCGTCGAAAAATTAATAAAATCAATTTCTTTTGTATTTATTTTATTCATCCATTTTCAACGGAATTCATTTTCCGTCAAAAATCTTCGACGCAATCCATTTTTCATCGAAAAATTAATAAAATCAATTTCTTTTGCATTTATTTTATTCATCCATTTTCGATTGAATTCATTTTCCGTCAAAAATCTTCGACGGAATCCATTTTCCATCAAATATCTTCTACAGAATCCATTTTTTGTCGAAAAACTTCACAAAATCAATTTCTTTTGCATTTATTTTATTCATCCGTTTTCGACGGAATACATTTTTCGTCCAAAATCTTCAACGAAATCCATTTTTCATCGAAAAATTAATAAAATCAATTTCTTTTGTATTTATTTTATTCATCCATTTTCAACGGAATTCATTTTCCGTCCAAAATCTTCTACGGAATCCATTTTTCGTCGAAAAATTAATAAAATCAATTTCTTTTGCATTTATTTTATTCATCCATTTTCGACGGAATTCATTTTTCGTCAAAAATCTTCCACGGAATCCATTTTCCGTCGAAAAACTTCACAAAATCAATTTCTTTTGCATTTATTTTATTCATCCATTTTCGACGGAATTCATTTTCCGTCAAAAATCATCGACGGAATCCATTTTCCGTCAAAAATCTTCTACGGAATCCATTTTCCGTCGAAAAACTTCACAAAATCATTTTCTTTTGCATTTATTTTATTCATCCGTTTTCGACGGAATACATTTTTCATCAAAAATCTTCAACGGAATCCATTTTTCGTCGAAAAATTAATAAAATCAATTTCTTTTGCATTTTTTTTATTCATCCATTTTCAACGGAATTCATTTTCCGTCAAAAATCTTCGACGGAATCCATTTTCCGTCAAAAATCTTCTACGGAATCCATTTTCCATCGAAAAACTTCACAAAATCATTTTCTTTTGCATTTATTTTATTCATCCATTTTCGATTGAATTCATTTTCCGTCAAAAATCTTCGACGGAACCCATTTTCCGTCAAAAATTTTCCGTCAAATATCTTCTACATAATCCATTTTTTTGTCGAAAAACTTCACAAAATCAATTTCTTTTGCATTTATTTTATTCATCCGTTTTCGACGGAATACATTTTTCGTCCAAAATCTTCAACGAAATCCATTTTTCGTCAAAAATTTAATAAAATCAATTTCTTTTGTATTTATTTTATTCATCCATTTTCAACGGAATTCATTTTCCGTCAAAAATCTTCGACGGAATCCATTTTTCGTCGAAAAATTAATAAAATCAATTTCTTTTGCATTTATTTTATTCATCCATTTTCGACGGAATTCATTTTCCGTCAAAAATCTTCCACGGAATCCATTTTCAGTCGAAAAACTTCACAAAATCATTTTCTTTTGTATTTATTTTAGTCATCCATTTTCGATGCAATACTTTTTTCGTCAAAAATCTTCGACGGAATCCATTTTGCATCGAAAATTTTCATAAAATCAATTTCTTTTGCATTTATTTTATTCATCCATTTTCGACGGAATTCATTTTCCGTCAAAAATCTTCGACGGAATCCATTTTCTGTCGAAAAACTTCACAAAATCAATTTCTTTTGCATTTATTTTATTCATCCGTTTTCGATTGAATTCATTTTCCGTCAAAAATCTTCGACGGAATCCATTTTTCGTCAAATATCTTCTACAGAATCCATTTTTCGTCGAAAAACTTCACAAAATAAATTTCTTTTACATTTATTTTATTCATCCGTTTTCGACGGAAAACATTTTTCGTCCAAAATCATCAACGAAATCCATTTTTCGTCGAAAAATTAATAAAATCAATTTCTTTTGTATTTATTTTATTCATCCATTTTCAACGGAATTCATTTTCCGTCAAAAATCTTCGACGGAATCCATTTTTCGTCGAAAAATTAATAAAATCAATTTCTTTTTCATTTATTTTATTCATCCATTTTCGATTGAATTCATTTTCCGTCAAAAATCTTCGACGGAATCCATTTTCCATCAAATATCTTCTACAGAATCCATTTTTTGTCGAAAAACTTCACAAAATCAAAATCTTTTGCATTTATTTTATTCATCCGTTTTCGACGGAATACATTATTCGTCCAAAATCTTCAACGAAATCCATTTTTCATCGAAAAATTAATAAAATCAATTTCTTTTGTATTTATTTTATTCATCCATTTTCAACGGAATTCATTTTCCGTCAAAAATCTTCTACGGAATCCATTTTTCGTCGAAAAATTAATAAAATCAATTTCTTTTGCATTTATTTTATTCATCCATTTTCGACGGAATTCATTTTCCGTCAAAAATCTTCCACGGAATCCATTTTCCGTCGAAAAACTTCACATAATCAATTTCTTTTGCATTTATTTTATTCATCCATTTTCGATGGAATTCATTTTCCGTCAAAAATCTTCGACGGAATCCATTTTCCGACAAAAATCTTCTACGGAATCCATTTTCCGACGAAAAACTTCACAAAATCATTTTCTATTGCATTTATTTTATTCATCCGTTTTCGACGGAATACATTTTTCGTCAAAAATCTTCAACGGAATCCATTTTTCATCGAAAAATTAATAAAATCAATTTCTTTTGCATTTTTTTTATTCATCCATTTTCAACGGAATTCATTTTCCGTCAAAAATCTTCGACGGAATCCATTTTTCGTCGAAAAAATTCAGAAAATCAATTTCTTTTGCATTTATTTTATTCATCCATTATCGACAGAATCCGTTTTCCATCGAAAAATTTCACAATATCAATTTCTTTTGCATTTATTTTATTCATCCATTTTCGACGGAATTCATTTTCCGTCGAAAAACTTCACAAAATAAATTTCTTTTGCATTAATTTAATTCATCCATTTTCGACGGAATCCATTTTCCATCAAATATCTTCTACAGAATCCATTTTTCATCGAAAAACTTCACAAAATCAATTTCTTTTACATTTATTTTATTCATCCATTTTCGACGGAATTCATTTTCCTTCAAAAATCTTCGACGGAATCCTTTTTCCGTCGAAAAACTTCACAAAATCAATTTCTTTTGCATTTATTTTATTCATCCATTTTCGACGGAATTCATTTTCCGTCAAAAATCTTCGACGGAATCCATTTTCCGTCTAAAAACTTAACAAAATCAATTTCTTTTGCATTTATTTTATTCATCCGTTTTCGACGGAATTAATTTTCCATAAAAAATCTTCGACGGAATCCATTTTCCATCAAAAATCTTCTACGGAATCCATTTTCCGTCGAAATACTTAAAAAATCAATTTCTTTTGCATTTATTTTATTCATCTGTTTTCGACGAAATTCTTTTTCCGTCGAAAAACTTCACAAAATCAATTTCTTTTGCATTTATTTTATTCATCCGTTTTCGACGGAATACATTTTTCATCAAAAATCTTGGACGGAATCCATTTTTTGTCGAAAAACTTCATAAAATCAATTTCTTTTGCATTTATTTTATTCATCCGTTTTTGATGGAATTTGTTTTTCGTCGAAAAACTTCAGAAAACCAATTTCTTTTGTATTTATTTTATTAATCCGTTTTCGATGGAATTCATTTGCCGTCCAAAATTTTCGACGGAATCCATTTTCCGTCAAAAATCTTCTACGGAATCCATTTTCAGTCGAAAAACTTCACAAAATCAATTTCTTTTCTTTTGCATTTATTTTATTCATCCGTTTTCGACGGAATTTGTTTTCCGTCGAAAAACTTCACAATATCAATTTCTTTTGCATTTATTTTTTTCATTCGTTTTCGATGGAATACATTTTTCGTCGAAAAACTTCATAAAATCAATTTCTTTTGCATTTATTTTTTTCATCCATTTTTGACGGAATTCATTTTCCGTCCAAAATCTTCGACGGAATCAATTTTCCGTCGAAAAACTTCACAAAATCAATTTCTTTTGTATTTATTTTATTCATCTGTACATTTTTCATCAAAAATCTTCGACGGAATCCATTTTTTGTCGAAAAACTTCATAAATCAATTTCTTTTGCATTTATTTTATTCATCCATTTTCGACGGAATTAATTTTCCATCAAAAATCTTCGACGGAATCCATTTTCCATCAAAAATCTTCTACGGAATCCATTTTCTGACGAAATACTTAAAAAATCAATTTCTTTTCCATTTATTTTATTAATCCATTTTCGACGAAATTCTTTTTCCGTCGAAAAACTTCGCAAAATCAATTTCTTTTGCATTTATTTTATTCATCCGTTTTCGACGGAATACATTTTTCATCAAAAATCTTGGACGGGATCCATTTTTTGTCGAAAAACTTCATAAAATCAATTTCTTTTGCATTTATTTTATTCATCCGTGTTTGATGGAATTTGTTTCTCGTCGAAAAACTTTAGAAAACCAATTTCTTTTGTATTTATTTTATTAATCCGTTTTCGATGGAATTCATTTGCCGTCAAAAATTTTCGACGGAATCCATTTTCCGTCAAAAATCTTCTACGGAATCCATTTTCAGTCGAAAAACTTCACAAAATCAATTTCTTTTGCATTTATTTTATTCATCCGTTTTCGACGGAATTCATTTTCCGTCGAAAAACCTCACAAAATAAATTTCTTTTGCATTAATTTAATTCATCCATTTTCGACGAAATCCATTTTGCATCAAATATCTTCTACAGAATCCATTTTTCGTCGAAAAACTTCACAAAATCAATTTCTTTTACATTTATTTTATTCATCCATTTTCGACGGAATTCATTTTCCGTCAAAAATCTTCGACGGAATCCATTTTTCGTCGAAAAATTAATAAAATCAATTTCTTTTGCATTTATTTTATTCATCCATTTTCGATTGAATTCATTTTCCGTCAAAAATCTTCGACGGAATCCATTTTCCATCAAATATCTTCTACAGAATCCATTTTTTGTCGAAAAACTTCACAAAATCAATTTCTTTTGCATTTATTTTATTAATCCGTTTTCGACGGAATACATTATTCGCCCAAAATCTTCAACGAAATCCATTTTTCATCGAAAAATTAATAAAATCAATTTCTTTTGTATTTATTTTATTCATCCATTTTCAACGGAATTCATTTTCCGTCCAAAATCTTCTACGGAATCCATTTTTCGTCGAAAAATTAATAAAATCAATTTCTTTTGCATTTATTTTATTCATCCATTTTCGACGGAATTCATTTTTCGTCAAAAATCTTCCACGGAATCCATTTTCCGTCGAAAAACTTCACATAATCAATTTCTTTTGCATTTATTTTATTCATCCGTTTTCGATGGAATTCATTTTCCGTCAAAAATAATCGACGGAATCCATTTTCCGTCAAAAATCTTCTACGGAATCCATTTTCCGTCGAAAAACTTCACAAAATCATTTTCTATTGCATTTATTTTATTCATCCGTTTTCGACGGAATACATTTTTCGTCAAAAATCTTCAACGGAATCCATTTTTCGTCGAAAAATTAATAAAATCAATTTCTTTTGCATTTTTTTTATTCATCCATTTTCAACGGAATTCATTTTCCGTCTAAAATCTTCGACGGAATCCATTTTTCGTCGAAAAAATTCAGAAAATCAATTTCTTTTTCATTTATTTTATTCATCCATTATCGACAGAATCCGTTTACCATCGAAAAATTTCACAATATCAATTTCTTTTGCATTTATTTTATTCATCCATTTTCGACGGAATTCATTTTCCGTCGAAAAACTTCACAAAATAAATTTCTTTTGCATTAATTTAATTCATCCATTTTCGACGGAATCCATTTTCAAACGACAAACTTCACAAAATCAATTTCTTTTGCATTTATTTTATTCATCCATTTTCGACGGAATTCATTTTCCTTCAAAAATCTTCGACGGAATCCTTTTTCCGTCGAAAAACTTCACAAAATCAATTTCTTTTGCATTTACTTTATTCATCCATTTTCGACGGAATTCATTTTCCGTCAAAAATCTTCGACGGAATCCATTTTCCGTCTAAAAACTTAACAAAATCAATTTCTTTTGCATTTATTTTATTCATCCGTTTTCGACGGAATTAATTTTCCATAAAAAATCTTCGACGGAATCCATTTTCCATCAAAAATCTTCTACGGAATCCATTTTCCGTCGAAATACTTAAAAAATCAATTTCTTTTGCATTTATTTTATTCATCTGTTTTCGACGAAATTCTTTTTCCGTCGAAAAACTTCACAAAATCAATTTCTTTTGCATTTATTTTATTCATCCGTTTTCGACGGAATACATTTTTCATCAAAAATCTTGGACGGAATCCATTTTTTGTCGAAAAACTTCATAAAATCAATTTCTTTTGCATTTATTTTATTCATCCGTTTTTGATGGAATTTGTTTTTCGTCGAAAAACTTCAGAAAACCAATTTCTTTTGTATTTATTTTATTAATCCGTTTTCGATGGAATTCATTTGCCGTCCAAAATTTTCGACGGAATCCATTTTCCGTCAAAAATCTTCTACGGAATCCATTTTCAGTCGAAAAACTTCACAAAATCAATTTCTTTTCTTTTGCATTTATTTTATTCATCCGTTTTCGACGGAATTTGTTTTCCGTCGAAAAACTTCACAATATCAATTTCTTTTGCATTTATTTTTTTCATTCGTTTTCGACGGAATCCATTTTTCGTCAAAAATCTTCGACGGAATCCATTTTTCGTCGAAAAACTTCATAAAATAAATTTCTTTTGCATTTATTTTTTTCATCCATTTTTGACGGAATTCATTTTCCGTCAAAAATCTTCGACGGAATCCATTTTCCGTCGAAAAACTTCACAAAATCAATTTCTTTTGCATTTATTTTATTCATCCGTTTTCGACGGAATACATTTTTCATCAAAAATCTTCGACGGAATCCATTTTTTGTCGAAAAACTTCATAAAATCAATTTCTTTTGCATTTATTTTATTCATCCATTTTCGACGGAATACATTTTTCATCAAAAATCTTGGACGGAATCCATTTTTTGTCGAAAAACTTCATAAAATCAATTTCTTTTGCATTTATTTTATTCATCCGTTTTTGATGGAATTTGTTTTTCGTCGAAAAACTTCAGAAAACCAATTTCTTTTGTATTTATTTTATTAATCCGTTTTCGATGGAATTCATTTGCCGTCCAAAATTTTCGACGGAATCCATTTTCCGTCAAAAATCTTCTACGGAATCCATTTTCAGTCGAAAAACTTCACAAAATCAATTTCTTTTCTTTTGCATTTATTTTATTCATCCGTTTTCGACGGAATTTGTTTTCCGTCGAAAAACTTCACAATATCAATTTCTTTTGCATTTATTTTTTTCATTCGTTTTCGATGGAATACATTTTTCGTCAAAAATCTTCGACGGAATCCATTTTTCGTCGAAAAACTTCATAAAATCAATTTCTTTTGCATTTATTTTTTTCATCCATTTTTGACGGAATTCATTTTCCGTCCAAAATCTTCGACGGAATCAATTTTCCGTCGAAAAACTTCACAAAATCAATTTCTTTTGCATTTATTTTATTCATCCGTTTTCGACGGAATACATTTTTCATCAAAAATCTTCGACGGAATCCATTTTTTGTCGAAAAACTTCACAAAATCAATTTCTTTTGCATTTATTTTATTCATCCGTTTTCGACGGAATTAATTTTCCATCAAAAATCTTCGACGGAATCCATTTTCCATCAAAAATCTTCTACGGAATCCATTTTCTGTCGAAATACTTAAAAAATCAATTTCTTTTCCATTTATTTTATTAATCCATTTTCGACGAAATTCTTTTTCCGTCGAAAAACTTCGCAAAATCAATTTCTTTTGCATTTATTTTATTCATCCGTTTTCGACAGAATACATTTTTCATCAAAATTTTCGTCGAAAAACTTCATAAAATCAATTTCTTTTGCATTTATTTTATTCATCCGTTTTTGATGGAATTTGTTTTTCGTCGAAAAACCTCAGAAAACCAATTTCTTTTGTATTTATTTTATTAATCCGTTTTCGATGGAATTCATTTGCCGTCAAAAATCTTCGACGAAATCCATTTTCCGTCAAAAATCTTCTACGGAATCCATTTTCAGTCGAAAAACTTCACAAAATCAATTTCTTTTCTTTTGCATTTATTTTATTCATCCGTTTTCGACGGAATTTGTTTTCCGTCGAAAAACTTCACAATATCAATTTCTTTTGCATTTATTTTTTTCATTCGTTTTCGACGGAATACATTTTCCATCAAAAATCTTCTACGGAATCCATTTTCTGTCGAAATACTTAAAAAATCAATTTCTTTTCCATTTATTTTATTAATCCATTTTCGACGAAATTCTTTTTCCGTCGAAAAACTTCGCAAAATCAATTTCTTTTGCATTTATCTTATTCATCCGTTTTCGACGGAATACATTTTTCATCAAAAATCTTGGACGGGATCCATTTTTTGTCGAAAAACTTCATAAAATCAATTTCTTTTGCATTTATTTTATTCATCCGTGTTTGATGGAATTTGTTTTTCGTCGAAAAACTTTAGAAAACCAATTTCTTTTGTATTTATTTTATTAATCCGTTTTCGATGGAATTCATTTGCCGTCAAAAATTTTCGACGGAATCCATTTTCCGTAAAAAATCTTCTACGGAATCCATTTTCAGTCGAAAAACTTCACAAAATCAATTTCTTTTGGATTTATTTTATTCATCCGTTTTCGACGGAATTTGTTTTCCGTCGAAAAACTTCACAAAATCAATTTCTTTTGTATTTATTTTATTCATTCGTTTTCGACGGAATACATTTTTCATCAAAAATCTTCGACCGGAATCCATTTTTTGTCGAAAAACTTCAGAAAATCAATTTCTTTTGCATTTATTTTATTAATCCGTTTTCGACGGAATTCATTTTCCGTCAAAAATCATCGACGGAATCCATTTTCCGTCGAAAAACTTCACAATCAATTTCTTTTGCATTTATTTTATTCATCCGTTTTCGACGGAATACATTTTTCATCAAAAATCTTCGACGGAATCCATTTTTCGTCGAAAAACTTCATAAAATCAATTTCTTTTGCATTTATTTTTTTCATCCATTTTTGACGGAATTCATTTTCCGTCAAAAATCTTCGACGGAATCCATTTTCCGTCGAAAAACTTCACAAAATCAATTTCTTTTGCATTTATTTTATTCATCCGTTTTCGACGGAATACATTTTTCATCAAAAATCTTCGACGGAATCCATTTTTTGTCGAAAAACTTCAGAAAATCAATTTCTTTTGCATTTATTTTATTAATCCGTTTTCGATGGAATTCATTTGCCGTCAAAAATTTTCGACGGAATCCATTTTCCGAGAAAAATCTTCTACGGAATCCATTTTCAGTCGAAAAACTTCACAAAATCAATTTCTTTTGCATTTATTTTATTCATCCGTTTTCGACGGAATTTGTTTTCCGTCGAAAAACTTCACAAAATCAATTTCTTTTGCATTTATTTTATTCATCCGTTTTCGACGGAATAATTTTTCGCCAAAAATGTTCGACGGAATCCATTTTTCGTCGAAAAATTAATAAAATCATTTTCTTTTGTATTTATTTTATTCATCCATTTTCAACGGAATTCATTTTCCGTCCAAAATCTTCTACGGAATCCATTTTCCGTCGAAAAACTTCATAAAATCAATTTCTATTGCATTTATTTTATTCATCCATTTTCGACGGAATTCATTTTCCGTCAAAAATCTTCCACGGAATCCATTTTCCGTCGAAAAACTTCACATAATCAATTTCTTTTGCATTTATTTTATTCATCCGTTTTCGATGGAATTCATTTTCCGTCAAAAATCTTCGACGGAATCCATTTTCCGTCGAAAAACTTCACAAAATCATTTTCTTTTGCATTTATTTTATTTATCCGTTTTCGACAGAATACATTTTTCGTCAAAAATCTTCAACGGAATCCATTTTTCGTCGAAAAATTAATAATATCAATTTCTTTTGCATTTTTTTTATTCATCCATTTTCAACGGAATTCATTTTCCGTCAAAAATCTTCGACGGAATCCATTTTTCGTCGAAAAAATTCAGAAAATCAATTTCTTTTGCATTTATTTTATTCATCCATTATCGACAGAATCCGTTTTCCATCGAAAAATTTCACAATATCAATTTCTTTTGCATTTATTTTATTCATCCATTTTCGACGGAATTCATTTTCCGTCGAAAAACTTCACAAAATAAATTTCTTTTGCATTAATTTAATTCATCCATTTTCGACGGAATCCATTTTCCATCAAATATCTTCTACAGAATCCATTTTTCGTCGAAAAACTTCACAAAATCAATTTCTTTTACATTTATTTTATTCATCCATTTTCGACGGAATTCATTTTCCTTCAAAAATCTTCGACGGAATCCTTTTTCCGTCGAAAAACTTCACAAAATCAATTTCTTTTGCATTTATTTTATTCATCCATTTTCGACGGAATTCATTTTCCTTCAAAAATCTTCGACGGAATCCATTTTCCGTCTAAAAACTTAACAAAATCAATTTCTTTTGCATTTATTTTATTCATCCGTTTTCGACGGAATTAATTTTCCATATAAAATCTTCGACGGAATCCATTTTCCATCAAAAATCTTCTACGGAATCCATTTTCCGTCGAAATACTTAAAAAATCAATTTCTTTTGCATTTATTTTATTCATCCGTTTTCGACGGAATTTGTTTTCCGTCGAAAAACTTCACAATATCAATTTCTTTTGCATTTATTTTATTCATTCGTTTTCGACGGAATCCATTTTTCGTCGAAAAACTTCATAAAATCAATTTCTTTTGCATTTATTTTTTTCATCCATTTTTGACGGAATTCATTTTCCGTCAAAAATCGTCGACGGAATCCATTTTCCGTCGAAAAACTTCACAAAATCAATTTCTTTTGCATTTATTTTATTCATCCGTTTTCGACGGAATACATTTTTCATCAAAAATCTTCGACGGAATCCATTTTCCGTCGAAAAACTTCATAAAATCAATTTCTTTTGCATTTATTTTTTTCATCCATTTTTGACGGAATTCATTTTCTGTCAAAAATCTTCGACGAAATCCATTTTCCGTCGAAAAACTTCACAAAATCAATTTCTTTTGCATTTATTTTATTCATCCGTTTTCGACGGAATACATTTTTCATCAAAAATCTTCGACGGAATCCATTTTTTGTCGAAAAACTTCAGAAAATCAATTTCTTTTGCATTTATTTTATTAATCCGTTTTCGATGGAATTCATTTGCCGTCAAAAATTTTCGACGGAATCCATTTTCCGTCAAAAATCTTCTACGGAATCCATTTTCAGTCGAAAAACTTCACAAAATCAATTTCTTTTGCATTTATTTTATTCATCCGTTTTCGACGGAATTTGTTTTCCGTCGAAAAACTTCACAAAATCAATTTCTTTTGCATTTATTTTATTCATCCGTTTTCGACGGAATAAATTTTCGCCAAAAATGTTCGACGGAATCCATTTTTCATCGAAAAACTTTATAAAATCAATTTCTTTTACATTTATTTTATTCATCCATTTTCGACGGAATTCATTTTCATTCAAAAATCTTCGACGGAATCCTTTTTCCGTCGAAAAACTTCACAAAATCAATTTCTTTTGCATTTATTTTTTTTCATCCGTTTTCGATGGAATTCATTTTCCGTCAAAAATCTTCGACGGAATCCATTTTCCGTCAAAAAACTTCACAAAATCAATTTCTTTTACATTTATTTTATTCATCCATTTTCGACGGAATTCTTTTTCCTTCAAAAATCTTCGACGGAATCCATTTTTCATCGAAAAATTAATAAAATCAATTTCTTTTGCATTTATTTTATTCATCCGTTTTCGATTGAATTCATTTTCCGTCAAAAATCTTCGACGGAATCCATTTTTCGTCAAATATCTTCTACAGAATCCATTTTTCGTCGAAAAACTTCACAAAATAAATTTCTTTTGCATTTATTTTATTCATCCGTTTTCGACGGAAAACATTTTTCGTCCAAAATCATCAACGAAATCCATTTTTCGTCGAAAAATTAATAAAATCAATTTCTTTTGTATTTATTTTATTCATCCATTTTCAACGGAATTCATTTTCCGTCAAAAATCTTCGACGCAATCCATTTTTCATCGAAAAATTAATAAAATCAATTTCTTTTGCATTTATTTTATTCATCCATTTTCGATTGAATTCATTTTCCGTCAAAAATCTTCGACGGAATCCATTTTCCATCAAATATCTTCTACAGAATCCATTTTTTGTCGAAAAACTTCACAAAATCAATTTCTTTTGCATTTATTTTATTCATCCGTTTTCGACGGAATACATTTTTCGTCCAAAATCTTCAACGAAATCCATTTTTCATCGAAAAATTAATAAAATCAATTTCTTTTGTATTTATTTTATTCATCCATTTTCAACGGAATTCATTTTCCGTCCAAAATCTTCTACGGAATCCATTTTTCGTCGAAAAATTAATAAAATCAATTTCTTTTGCATTTATTTTATTCATCCATTTTCGACGGAATTCATTTTCCGTCAAAAATCTTCCACGGAATCCATTTTCCGTCGAAAAACTTCACATAATCAATTTCTTTTGCATTTATTTTATTCATCCATTTTCGACGGAATTCATTTTCCGTCAAAAATCATCGACGGAATCCATTTTCCGTCAAAAATCTTCGACGGAATCCATTTTCCGTCGAAAAACTTCACAAAATCATTTTCTTTTGCATTTATTTTATTAATCCGTTTTCGATGGAATTCATTTGCCGTCAAAAATTTTCGACGGAATCCATTTTCCGTAAAAAATCTTCTACGGAATCCATTTTCAGTCGAAAAACTTCACAAAATCAATTTCTTTTGGATTTATTTTATTCATCCGTTTTCGACGGAATTTGTTTTCCGTCGAAAAACTTCACAAAATCAATTTCTTTTGTATTTATTTTATTCATTCGTTTTCGACGGAATACATTTTTCATCAAAAATCTTCGACGGAATCCATTTTTTGTCGAAAAACTTCAGAAAATCAATTTCTTTTGCATTTATTTTATTAATCCGTTTTCGACGGAATTCATTTTCCGTCAAAAATCATCGACGGAATCCATTTTCCGTCGAAAAACTTCACAATCAATTTCTTTTGCATTTATTTTATTCATCCGTTTTCGACGGAATACATTTTTCATCAAAAATCTTCGACGGAATCCATTTTTCGTCGAAAAACTTCATAAAATCAATTTCTTTTGCATTTATTTTTTTCATCCATTTTTGACGGAATTCATTTTCCGTCAAAAATCTTCGACGGAATCCATTTTCCGTCGAAAAACTTCACAAAATCAATTTCTTTTGCATTTATTTTATTCATCCGTTTTCGACGGAATACATTTTTCATCAAAAATCTTCGACGGAATCCATTTTTTGTCGAAAAACTTCAGAAAATCAATTTCTTTTGCATTTATTTTATTAATCCGTTTTCGATGGAATACATTTGCCGTCAAAAATTTTCGACGGAATCCATTTTCCGAGAAAAATCTTCTACGGAATCCATTTTCAGTCGAAAAACTTCACAAAATCAATTTCTTTTGCATTTATTTTATTCATCCGTTTTCGACGGAATTTGTTTTCCGTCGAAAAACTTCACAAAATCAATTTCTTTTGCATTTATTTTATTCATCCGTTTTCGACGGAATAATTTTTCGCCAAAAATGTTCGACGGAATCCATTTTTCATCGAAAATTAATAAAATCAATTTCTTTTGTATTTATTTTATTCATCCATTTTCAACGGAATTCATTTTCCGTCCAAAATCTTCTACGGAATCCATTTTTCGTCGAAAAATTAATAAAATCAATTTCTTTTGCATTTATTTTATTCATCCATTTTCGACGGGATTCATTTTCCATCAAAAATCTTCCACGGAATCCATTTTCCGTCGAAAAACTTCACATAATCAATTTCTTTTGCATTTATTTTATTCATCCATTTTCGATGGAATTCATTTTCCGTCAAAAATCTTCGACGGAATCCATTTTCCGACGGAATCCATTTTCCGTCGAAAAACTTCACAAAATCATTTTCTATTGCATTTATTTTATTCATCCGTTTTCGACGGAATACATTTTTCGTCAAAAATCTTCAACGGAATCCATTTTTCGTCGAAAAATTAATAATATCAATTTCTTTTGCATTTTTTTTATTCATCCATTTTCAACGGAATTCATTTTCCGTCAAAAATCTTCGACGGAATCCATTTTTCGTCGAAAAAATTCAGAAAATCAATTTCTTTTGCATTTATTTTATTCATCCATTATCGACAGAATCCGTTTTCCATCGAAAAATTTCACAATATCAATTTCTTTTGCATTTATTTTATTCATCCATTTTCGACGGAATTCATTTTCCGTCGAAAAACTTCACAAAATAAATTTCTTTTGCATTAATTTAATTCATCCATTTTCGACGGAATCCATTTTCCATCAAATATCTTCTACAGAATCCATTTTTCGTCGAAAAACTTCACAAAATCAATTTCTTTTACATTTATTTTATTCATCCATTTTCGACGGAATTCATTTTCCTTCAAAAATCTTCGACGGAATCCTTTTTCCGTCGAAAAACTTCACAAAATCAATTTCTTTTGCATTTATTTTATTCATCCATTTTCGACGGAATTCATTTTCCTTCAAAAATCTTCGACGGAATCCATTTTCCGTCTAAAAACTTAACAAAATCAATTTCTTTTGCATTTATTTTATTCATCCGTTTTCGACGGAATTAATTTTCCATATAAAATCTTCGACGGAATCCATTTTCCATCAAAAATCTTCTACGGAATCCATTTTCCGTCGAAATACTTAAAAAATCAATTTCTTTTGCATTTATTTTATTCATGCGTTTTGGACGGAATTTTTTGTCCGTCGAAAAACTTCACAAAATCAATTTCTTTTGCATTTATTTTATTCATTCGTTTTCGACGGAATCCATTTTTCGTCGAAAAACTTCATAAAATCAATTTCTTTTGCATTTATTTTTTTCATCCATTTTTGACGGAATTCATTTTCCGTCAAAAATCGTCGACGGAATCCATTTTCCGTCGAAAAACTTCACAAAATCAATTTCTTTTGCATTTATTTTATTCATCCGTTTTCGACGGAATACATTTTTCATCAAAAATCTTCGACGGAATCCATTTTTCGTCGAAAAACTTCATAAAATCAATTTCTTTTGCATTTATTTTTTTCATCCATTTTTGACGGAATTCATTTTCTGTCAAAAATCTTCGACGAAATCCATTTTCCGTCGAAAAACTTCACAAAATCAATTTCTTTTGCATTTATTTTATTCATCCGTTTTCGACGGAATACATTTTTCATCAAAAATCTTCGACGGAATCCATTTTTTGTCGAAAAACTTCAGAAAATCAATTTCTTTTGCATTTATTTTATTAATCCGTTTTCGATGGAATTCATTTGCCGTCAAAAATTTTCGACGGAATCCATTTTCCGTCAAAAATCTTCTACGGAATCCATTTTCAGTCGAAAAACTTCACAAAATCAATTTCTTTTGCATTTAT
>JAVKPL010001223.1:0-16331 GCA_032173675.1 Gastrolobium villosum | reverse complement strand
CTAGCAACTTAAAATAAGTGTTGTATGATAATTAGGCATTTATAATATTACTTCCGCGTTTAGATTTCAGTTGCTATCACAGTTTGTATAATTGCGTAATCCGGTTGTTTAAATCGCATACGTAATAAAAAGAACAAGTTTTTCCGTATTTTTAAATAAATTTCTATGATTATAACTGCGTATAATATCATAATCAATGTTAACACATCGATTCGGTAACGGGGTGTTACAAAGGGGCCGAGGAAGGAGAGAGAGAAAGATAGAGCTTCAAATCAGAGAAGGAATGACGACAACAATAAAGGGAGGTTTCCCATAGGCATAAAACTCGAGAAATTTTTTGCTAGCAATAGAGGGACAAAGAATGCGGGTTGGACGAATTCTCAGATTTAGGTATGTCCAAAATGCAAGTAAAATCATGCTGGAGAATGTTTGGCAGGAAGAGGTGTGTGCTTTAACTGTTGAAAGCATGGACATATGTTGAGGTAATGCCCTCAGAATCAAGGTCAAAATTCATCAAACCAACTTACAGCAAGAGGAAGAGTTTTCACTCTTAGTGGCCAGGAAGCGGCTCAAGCTTCAAACTTGGTTTAAGGTACGGGCCTAATACAAGATTATATTATAATTGTACTGTTTGATTCTAGGGCTAATTATTCTTTCATCTTCATATCTGCTGTTCAAAGTTAAAGTTACCAATTTCTATTTTACCTTCTTATCTTGAAATCTTTCTCTCTGCTGGAGAAAAGATAACCACATTTCAAGTCTATAGAAACTGTCCTCTTCAAATTGAAGGGAAATTGTTTAAAATAGATTTAGTTTGTCTGCCTATTATTGATATAGATGTTGTACTTGGTATGAATTGGTTATCTACCAATTGTGTGGTCATTGATTGTCATAATAAAAAGATAATTTTCACAAAAGAGTCGGAAGTTTACAATGAATATTTATTTTTGTCAACTTCCCAACTTAGGAAGAGTTTGTTAGAGGGAGCACAAGGATATGTTTTCTTTAATCTTTTAGAAACAAAGGTTAAACCTGATGAACAGTTAAAGCACACACCTCTTCCCAACTCAGCCCCTTTGTAACACCCCATTACCGAATCGATGTGTTAACATTGATTATGATATTAAGCGCAGTTATAATCATAGCAATTTATTTAAAAATACGGAAAAACTTGTTCTATTTATTACGTATGCGATTTAAACAACCGGATTACGCAATTATACAAACTATGATCGCAACTGAAATCTAAACGCGGAAGTAATATTATAAATGCCTAATTATTATACAACACTTATTTTAAGTTGCTAAGAGGTTCCCATAAACCAATATAGCACAAAACCCAATTTTCCAACTTTACCAAAACAGATTATGCTTTGATTTTTCTAAAATTGGGCCTGTTTCACTCATCAATAAGTTCCCATGTTTTACTATGTTAAACTAACTCTTTCACCTTTCTAAAAAAGTATCACACGTCTCATTTGGAGTTCTCTAGCTCCGGTTATAAACATATTCTTATCAAAGTGAAATTTAAAGATAAACACAACTTTGTTTATACATTTTAAAAATAAATTTATTTTAAGAAATCTTATCCGCTTTAAATTGACCAACCAACCTATGGTGCCTGAACACAATAACACTCACCTAGACTAGTTTAAATAGTTACAATTGATGAAAAAAAGTCTGAACTAGCCGACCAATAAACTTTTATTTTAAGAATTTCTTCGTTTACTTTAATGTTCTTATATAGATTTCATGTGATATGTAAATTATTTTTATGGCATTGTTGAAAAAGTATGATATAAAATCATTAATATAAACTTCATTTAATAATTTAAGATTCATTCGATCCTCACCGCCCTATTCTATTAATAAGTAATCAAATATTATGATGTTTTTTAGTATAGATAGATGAAACTATACATTGTCCACCCTAGTGGGCTCTAGATATGTGTTAGAAATGTATAGTATAAAACCATTAACATAACTTTCACCTAATAATTTAAATTTCTGGATTAAATTGATGCTAAAGTAAAATTTGTAGTTTCTAATTTTATTATTTACACCATTCAAGTAAATTGAAGGGAGATTATTGTAATCTGACGCTAAATAGTTAGAATTTCAAGTATTATATGACATACTTAAAAATGAATTTATTTGCGATTTCCACAATAAGAAATAAGAATTAACGAACATCATCCTGTTTTGGCAGTGGATTTTCTAAAGAGGTTTCACTTTGTTCGGTTCTGCCTTGGATGACATATTGACAACAATTTTATCTTCACAATGATGTAAGATCTACTGAAAATTATGATTAAAATCGTTTCTTAACTCATAGTGTAACCACCATACTTTGCTCAGAAGTATGCTAAATTACCAATATGGCAATCTTTAAACGGCCAAAAAAAGGAGGAAAATTCCACACCATGCAATCAAATAAATCAACAATCAGGTATACGACAATCAACAACTTTGGCTCAATCACACTAGTGAATCACAGAGTAGATAGTTTCCTAGTCCTTTTTATATTTGTCTTGGCATAAGAATCACAAAATTCTCTCCTCCTTTTGAAGTTGTTTTTCTTGTCGTCACTGTTATCATTATGGTTAACAGCTACGCCCCCAGAAATGTTTCCTTGAACTTCTAGTGCATCTTTTACAAAAACCTTTAACTTCCACAAAGTGTAGTTGCTCTGTATACATTAGGGATAAAATTATGTGAAGCTAGAAACATGCTAAACAAAAAAATTACTTAAATAGGATAGGATGGAAAGAATTTGAAAATGGATGACGGTGAACATTATTAACTAGATACAATTAACATTACAGACCTGAGCTTCAAAGTCGAGGTCCACCTGTGCAGCAGTAGATTGGAAGCTTGGGTTATTCTCAGCAACTATCTCCAATGCCCTGTCGACCTTTTCAGGAGACAATTTCACGAGAGCTATCCCAAGCATTTTCTTCTCTCGAGTAGACAGTTTCCTACGATATCGTCAGCGCAACAGCAAGCAGTGCAAAATTATAAGTATACCATTTAAAAACAAATCAGGCATTAAGAGCACCAAACAGTCAATTATTAATGAAACATTAGATTGCTGTTTGGGCTACTGTACACAAATCCTCACAGTAAAGTACTGCAAATATTGTTCACATTACCGTAGCAGGTTATTACAGCTATGTTAGACTGTTATAATATGTCTTTTTGTTCCTTATGGTTATAGTTACTAAAGTGATACGACCCATGGTCACGCGGCGGTGCAAGAGAGACCGACAGAGATGGAAGAGAACATCAGGCAAAGGAAAGGACAGAGAGTGAAGAAGAAGCCACATTGGATGGAAGACTTCTTGACTTGCGAAAGTGGCTGAAGAAATGGGTTCTGATGGTGGGCCGCATGGGTGGAGGCCCAACAGCTGCTGATGGGCCGCGTGGGTGGAGACCCAAATTCTCCATAGTAGTATTGTTAAATAAATGGGCTTAGTTCACTAGCCCAATTACATATTTGGCATTGTTTGTGTTGCTTTAATACTGAGATGTGAGGAGAGTAGGATTTTTATCTTTGATTCAGTTGTAACAAACTTCATTACCTCATCTCTCTCTTCTGGAGTTGCCGGCATTCTCAAATTGCCGTGGAAAATATATACGAATATTTCAGTTTTCTTGCATCTGGATAGTTGATACTATCAATTTGGTGCTTTCATTGAGAGCAAACTTCCGATCAGATAAGATGGCGGAGGGAACTCGTTCAACAACTAAGGCTAATTTGATGGAGGAGTGCGTAGCGAAGATCTCTAAGCATGACGAACAGTTCAGTGTTTTGGGAGAGTTGTTACAGAGTATGAATCTGAAATTGACAGTCATGGAAGCCAAGTTAGATCAGAAATTCAAAGGGAAAACAGAAATCAAAGGGGGAACTAGCAATGATGCAGGTCTAGGAACCTTCTTTGGCAACAATGCCTATAAATCAGTTAAGTTTACTGTACCTCGATTCTCCACTGGGAATCCTGAACCATGGATTCATAAAATTCAGCAATTCTATGGTTTTCATAACTTGCCTGATGCTGATAAACTTACACTGATTTCCTTCCAAATGGATGGACCGGCGGAGGAGTGGTTCCACTGGATGGAGAGGAATCAGAGGCTGACGACGTGGGAGGCATTCGTGACAGCACTGCGAGCCAGGTTTGGTCCCTCTAAGTATAGGGATTTAAGAGGAGAATTGGGAAGATTACAACAGACTACATCAGTTGAGGAATATCAGAAGGTGTTCGAGAAGCTTGCCAATCAGATCATTGGAATTGATGATCTTACATTGCAGAGTTATTTCGAATCGGGGTTGAAGTCCGAAATTCGGAAAGAAGTTAGGTTGCATCTGCCTGACTCTTTGGAAAATGCTATGGAGTTGGCTAAGGTAGTTGAGGATAAGCTTAATGACCGAGTACCATCTCGTTTTACAGGCCCGCGCAACTATGGCAGCAATGTTGCAGCAACTCAGCCGGGTTTATTACCAACCCCTATCAAGGGAATTGCTAACAATGCTGGTTTGCTAAAAAATACCATCCCCATCAAGAAGTTGTCACCTGCAGAAATGCAAGACAGAAGGGAAAAAGGGTTGTGTTATTACTGTGATGAAAAATTCAACCGAAATCACATTTGTAAGGGAAAATTGTTCCTACTCATGACACAGGATGATGAGGAAGCTGAGACAGATACCCAATTGGAAGTGGACAATGAGAAGATTGGGGGTGAAGAGGAGGTACCGGGGATTAGTTTACACGCCATGGATGGTCAGTATTCGTCGAGCACATTGAGATTGAAGGGAATCATTAACAAGAAGGCTGTGCAAGTCTTGGTGGATGGGGGTTCTACCCACAACTTTGTACAGGAGAGGTTAGTCAGATTTCTAGGATTGGAAGTAAAACCAATCCCTCAGTTTAAGGTGTTAGTGGGAAATGGAGAAAGCTTGGGGTGTAAAGGGGTGTGCAGGGGAGTAAGCCTTAGATTACAAGGCTATGAATTTTTCCCAGAACTGTTTGTCCTACCTATTCAAGGGGCTGATGTGGTGCTGGGTGTACAGTGGTTGTCGGAATTTGGAGACGTCACTACCAACTACAGAGAGTTGACTCTGAAGTTTCTGAGAAATGGAGAAGCCATTGAGCTCCAAGGGGAACAGCAGGTACAAGTTGAATCCATTGAGTTACATCAGCTTCGCAGGCTGACCAATTCAGATGCCGTGGCTACATACTATCAACTGCAAACCATCGACCATGATGGGCTTCCGGATTCCAAAGAGGAAGAACATACCCACCCGTTGATACAATTAGTGCTGCAAGAATTTGAAGATGTTTTTGAGACACCTCAACAGCTGCCCCCTCAACGAAAGGAAGATCACAAAATTCACCTGGAACCTGGCACAAAGGCAGTAAACGTAAGGCCTTATAGGTATCCACACTTTCAAAAGGCTGAGATTGAGAAGATGGTAAAGGAGATGTTACAAACCGGAGTCATCAGGCCTAGTTTGAGTCCGTTTTCCTCTCCAGCTCTATTGGTGAAGAAGAAAGACGACACTTGGAGATTTTGTGTTGACTACCGAGCATTAAATCAAGTGACAATTCCAAACCGGTTTCCGATTCCCACAGTTGATGAGATGCTTGATGAACTGACCGGTTCAGTAATCTTTTCCAAGATGGATTTATGCTCTGGTTATCATCAGATACGGATGGCTCCACAAGACATATACAAGACCGCTTTTAGAACTCATCATGGTCACTATGAGTTTGTTGTCATGCCTTTTGGGCTCACAAACGCCTCTGCCACGTTCCAAGGTATTATGAATTCAGTATTGAAGGAATTCTTGCGCAAATTTGTCATCGTCTTCTTTGATGATATACTGGTTTACAGTAAATCAGTTGGGGATCATGTGGACCATCTTCGGAAGGTGATGAAATGTTTACGGCAACATCAACTGTATGCTAAGAGATCCAAGTGTGCCTTTGCTCAAGAAGAAGTAGAATATCTTGGACACATAGTTGATGCACAGGGGGTACGATCGGAGGTAGGAAAAATTCAAGCCATCCGGGAGGGGAAAAGGCCTGCCACCATTAAACAACTTCGAGGCTTCCTTGGATTAGCTGGGTATTATCGCAAATTCGTCCGCGGTTTCTCACAGCTTGCAGCCCCATTAACAGCCCTACTACACAAGAATGCTTTTGGTTGGAACGAAGAAGCCGAGAAAGCAATGATAGAGTTAAAGAAAAGATTGTCCGAACCCCCCATTCTGGCACTACCAGACTTTAACAAGCCATTTGTTTTGACTTCTGATGCATCAGGAGTAGGAATTGGAGCAGTGTTAAGTCAGGATAATAAGCCTATAGCTTACTTCAGCAAGAAACTTAATCCCAAGATGCAGCAAGCCTCGACCTATGTTCGGGAAATGTTCGCCATTACAGAAGGGGTGGCCAAGTGGAGACAATACTTGTTAGGGGGTCACTTTCTTATCAGAACGAACCAGAGGAGCATTAAGGAGATGATGGGACAGGTGGTACAAACACCTGAGCAGCAACGGTTTTTGGTCAAGTTGCTCGGCTTCGACTAGACGATTGAGTATTTTCCAGGTGCAGGGAACAAGGTGGCAGACGCACTTTCAAGAATACCAGAAGGAGAATCACAGACTGAAGAAAAATTCAGTTCAGCCATGGTCATCACTACGGTGAGTAGCAACCTGCTGAGTAAAATTAAAGAGGAAGTTCAGACACAAAAGGACCTAATTCAACTACGAGAAAAGATTGAGCAAGGGATTGAAGGGTATGAGCAATTCAGTTATAGAGACGGTATGTTATTTTTCAAAGGACGCATTGTCATAGCTGCTAATTCTGAACTTCGCATTGCTATACTCCATGAGTTTCACTCATCGGTCATAGGCGGCCATGGTGGGGTGCGAAAGACTTTACACCGAGTGATACCAATGTACTACTGGACTAGGATGAAGCAGGACATACATGAGTTTGTGAGATCTTGCCCGGTCTGTCAAGTCACTAAATACCAACCCCTCTCACCAGCTGGATTACTTCAACCACTCCCCATTCCACAAGCCATTTGGGAGGAGTTATCGATGGACTTCATCATTGGACTCCCTATGTCAGAAGGAAAAACTGTGATCATGGTGGTAGTTGATCGTCTGTCCAAATATGCCCATTTTATAGCCTTACCTCCAAATTTCACGGCCACAAGGGTAGCCACAGCATTCGTGGACGGCATTTGCCGATTGCATGGGATACCACGTTCAATCATCTCAGATCGGGACCGCATCTTTGTAAGCAAGTTCTGGGCTGAGTTGTCTCGATTGAGTGGCACTAAGCTTTGTTATAGCACCGCCAACCACCCTGAAACGGACGGTCAAACAGAAGTGACAAACCGCGGTTTAGAGCAGTATCTGCGTTGCTATACAATGGAATCCCCAAAGGAATGGGTAAAATACTTACCGTGGGCCGAATTTTCTTACAATTCGGCTTACCACTCGTCGATTGGAGTCTCTCCCTTCCAGGCAGTCTATGGGCGCCTTCCTCCAGGAATCCAGCCATATGAGGGCACAGCCACGACCGTCGAAGCGGTTGACGTCTTTCTCAATCGTCGCGATGAGATCCTTCGTCAGTTGAGAGAGAACTTACACCGCACCAGACAGCGGATGAAGGCTCAAGCTGACAAGAAACACCGCGATGTGTAATTTACGGTGGGGGATCTGGTCCTCATCAAGCTCCAACCCTATCGACAACGATCGGTGCGCAACCAATCCTTCTCAAAGCTGCATCGGCGCTTCTATGGCCCTTTTCCGGAGCTTGAACGCTTGGGTTCGGTAGCCTATCGTCTACAGTTGCCTGAGCAGTCCAGAATCCACCCTGTTTTCCATGTGTCGTTACTGAAACAGTACCGGAAAAATCCCATCTTTCATTCTGCCCCTCTACCACCGGTGAGCTGGGACAATCATCCTGTAACCAAGCGCATCGCTATCCTTCGCGCACGGACCTTGCAGCTGGGAAATGAGGAAGCTTTGCAACTGCTAGTGCAGTGGGAGGGTCTGCCTTTGGAAGACGCCACTTGGGTTTCCTACGCCGAACTTTGCCAAGCCTTCCCAAGCTTCGATCTTGAGGACAAGATCGTGTCTTTAAGGGGAGGGGGAATTGATACGACCCATGGTCACGCGGCGGTGCAACAGAGACCGACAGAGATGGAAGAGAACATCAGGCAAAGGAAAGGACAGAGAGTGAAGAAGCAGCCACAGTGGATGGAAGACTTCTTGACTTGCGAAAGTGGCTGAAGAAATGGGTTCTGATGGTGGGCCGCATGGGTGGAGGCCCAACAGCTGCTGATGGGCCGCGTGGGTGGAGACCCAAATTCTCCATAGTAGTATTGTTAAATAAATGGGCTTAGTTCACTGGCCCAATTACATATTTGGCATTGTTTGTGTTGCTTTAATACTGAGATATGAGGAGAGTAGGATTTTTATCTTTGACTCAGTTGTAACAAACTTCATTACCTCATCTCTCTCTTCTGGAGTTGCCGGCATTCGCAAATTGCCGTGGAAAATATATACGAATATTTCAGTTTTCTTGCTTCTGGATAGTTGATACTATCATAAAGACAGCAAGGTTTATATCTGATGGACCCCCCAATTCGAGTATACAGACGCAGAAGATGGAAAAATAAAGGTAAGGGCAGTGAGGCCCAAAACCAACCCAAGCACAATGAGAAGAGTAATCAACATACCAAATCCAAGGAGGAGCATGTAACTGCTGAGGAGGGGAATTTGATAGGGAAGGAAACGAAGGTATTGTAAATATTAGAATTATTTTATCATTATTTTGTAATAGAACTCTTTTAAGTGTATTTGGGCTTAACCCGTTAGGTTTTTTTAGTCTCTTTAAATAGAAAACTTTTGTACAAATATTAAACAATTCAATAATGGGAAATCATTTTCTTATGCTACATGAGATATTATCTCATGTAGCAGAGACAATATCATAGATGGGACCCACAAACAAGATGAAAGAGAAAAAACAGAGATGGAACCCACTTGGATTTTGTGTGTGTAAGAATTTAACTTCTCTCATGTGAAATGAGAGAAATATAATCCTTCAATACTATACAAATCTTCTTTTCTAGTTGGTATAAGAGCTCTCGATTCTGAGGGCTCTGCTTCCGCAAATTACTGCCGTTAAAAATCAAACCCTATTTTCCTCTCGTCGTCACAAAGCTGCCGTCGGAAAAAATTTTCAAGGGACTTTTTGGACCGTGCGGACCCCTGTTTCACTCCGTTTTCCCCTATCTATCATTCTACGGAGGTTTCTTTTTCATCAAACGATCGGAACAGCTCTGGAAAAAGAAGAAGAAAAAAAAGAAAAAACGTGTTGTTCACTCCCGACACTGATCACGCGCACTGTTCATCGGTACTGATCACGTGCACTGTTCATCGGACTGTTCACTGGCATTGTTCATGCGTACTGTTCATTGGCACTGTTCACGCGTACTGTTCAGCAGAAAAAAAAAATTATTTTATTTTATTGTTCTGATCAACTATGTTTGGTAAGATCACACACCCAACCATCGAAAAACTTTACAAAATCAATTTCTTTTGAGTTTATTTTATTCATCAATTTTCGACGGAATCCATTTTCCGTCGAAAAACTTCACAAAATCAATTTCTTTTGCATTTATTTTATTCATCAGTTTTCGACGAAATTCTTTTTAAGTCGAGAAACTTCAGAAAATCAATTTCTTTTGCATTTATTTTATTCATCCATTTTCGACGGAATACAATTTCCGTCAAAAATCTTTGACGGAATCCATTTTCCGTCGAAAAACTTCACAAAGTCAATTTCTTTTGCATTTATTTAATTCATCAGTTTTCGACGGAATCCATTTTCCATCGAAAAACTTCACAAAATCAATTTCTTTTGCATTTATTTTATTCATCCATTTTCGACGGAATCCATTTTCCGTCAAAAAACTTCACAAAATCAATTTCTTTTGCATTTATTTTATTCATCCATTTTCGACGGAATACATTTTCCGTCAAAAATCTTCGACGGAATCCCTTTTCTGTCGAAAAACTTCACAAAATCAATTTCTTTTGCATTTATTGTTTTCATCCATTTTTGACAGAATCCATTTTCCGTCGAAGGAATCCTTTTTCCGTCGAAAAACTTCACAAAATAAATTTCTTTTGCATTTATTTTATTCATCCATTTTCGACGGAATTCATTTTCCGTCAAAAATCTTCGACGGAATCCATTTTCCGTCGAAAAACTTCACAAAATCAATTTCTTTTGCATTTATTTCATTCATCAGTTTTCGACGGAATCCTTTTTCCGTCGAAAAACTTCACAAAATCAATTTCTTTTGCACTTATTGTATTCATCAGTTTTCGACGAAATTCTATTTCCGTCGAAAAACTTCACAAAGTAAATCTCATTTGCATTTATTTCATTCATCCATTTTCGACGGAATACATTTTTCGTCAAAAATCTTCGACGGAATCCCTTTTCCGTCCAAAAACTTCACAAAGTCAATTTCTTTTGCATTTATTTTATTCATCAGTTTTCGACGGAATCCATTTTCCATCGAAAAACTTCACAAAATAAATTTCTTTTGCATTTATTTTATTCATCCATTTTCGACGGAATCCATTTTCCGTCAAAAAACTTCACAAAATAAATTTCTTTTGCATTTAT
This sequence comes from Gastrolobium villosum, assembly GCA_032173675.1. Lineage (NCBI taxonomy): Eukaryota > Viridiplantae > Streptophyta > Magnoliopsida > Fabales > Fabaceae > Gastrolobium > Gastrolobium villosum. The sequence goes on along the minus strand of JAVKPL010001223.1, from coordinate 5,610 downwards.
TTTATTCATCCATTTTCGACGGAATCCATTTTCCGTCAAAAATCTTCCGTTTTCCGTCGAAAAACTTCACAAAATCAATTTCTTTTGCATTTATTTTATTCATCAGTTTTCGACGGAATCCATTTTCCGTAAAAAAACTTTACAAAATCAATTTCTTTTGCATTTATTTTATTCATCAGTTTTCGACGGAATCCATTTTCCGTCGAAAAACTTCACAAAATCAATTTCTTTTGCATTTATTTTATTCATCAGTTTTCGACGAAATTCTTTTTCCGTCGAAAAATTCACAAAATGAATTTCTTTTGCAATTTATTTTATTCATCCATTTTCGACGGAATTCGTTTTCCGTCAAAACTCTTCGACGAAATCCATTTTCGTCGAAAAACTTCACAAAATCATTTGCTTTTGCATTTATTTTATTCATCCATTTTTGACGGAATCCGTTTCCCGTCAAAAAACTTCACAATATCAATTTCTTTTGCATTTATTTTATTCATCCATTTTCGACTGAATCCATTTTCTGTCAAAAAACTTCACAAAATCCATTTCTTTTGCATTTTTTTTATTCATCCATTTTCGACGAAATTCATTTTCCGTCAAAAATCTTCGACGGAATCCATTTTCCGTCGAAAAACTTCACAAAATCAATTTCTTTTGCATTTATTTTATTCATCAGTTTTCGACGGAATCCATTTTCCGTCTAAAAACTTCACAAAATCAATTTCTTTTGCAATTATTTTATTCATCAGTTTTCGACGAAATTCTTTTTCCGTCGAAAAACTTCACAAAATGAATTTCTTTTGCAACTTATTTTATTCATCCGTTTTCGACATAATTCGTTTTCCATCAAAAATCTTCGACGAAATCCATTTTCGTCGAAAAACTTCGCAAAATCAATTTCTTTTGCATTTATTTTATTCATCCATTTTCGACGGAATCCGTTTTCAGTCAAAAAACTTCACAATATCAATTTCTTTTGCATTTATTTTATTCATCCATTTTCGATGGAATCCATTTTCTGTCAAAAAACTTCACAATATCAATTTCTTTTGCATTTATTTTATTCATCCATTTTAGACGGAATCCGTTTCCCGTCAAAAAACTTAACTATATCAATTTCTTTTGCACTTATTTTATTCATCCATTTTCGACGGAATCCATTTTCTGTCAAAAACCTTTACAAAATCCATTTCTTTTGCATTTATTTTATTCATCCATTTTCGACGAAATTCATTTACCATCAAAAATCTTCTACGGAATCCATTTTCCGTCGAAAAACTTCACAAAATCAATTTCTTTTGCATTTATTTTATTCATCAGTTTTCGACGAAATTCTTTTTCCTTCGAAAAACATCACAAAATGAATTTCTTTTGCAATTTATTTTATTCATCCGTTTTCGACGGAATTCGTTTCCCGTCAAAAATCTTCGACGAAATCCATTTTCGTCGAAAAACTTCACAAAATCAATTTCTTTTGCATTTATTTTATTCATCCATTTTCGACGGAATCCATTTTCTGTCAAAAACCTTTACAAAATCCATTTCTTTTGCATTTATTTTATTCATCCATTTTCGACGAAATTCATTTTCCGTCAAAAATCTTCGACGGAATCCATTTTCCGTCGAAAAACTTCACAAAATCAATTTCTTTTGCATTTATTTTATTCATCAGTTTTCGACGGAATCCATTTTCCGTCGAAAAACTTCACAAAATCAATTTCTTTTGCATTTATTTTATTCATCCGTTTTCGACGAAATTCTTTTTCCTTCGAAAAACTTCACAAAATGAATTTCTTTTGCAATTTATTTTATTCATCCGTTTTCGACGGAATTCGTTTTCCTTCAAAAATCTTTCGACGAAATCCATTTTCGTCGAAAAACTTCACAAAATCAATTTCTTTTGCATTTATTTTATTCATCCATTTTCGACGGAATCCGTTTTTCGTCAAAAAACTTCACAATATCAATTTCTTTTGCTTTTATTTTATTCATCCATTTTCGATGGAATCCATTTTACGTCAAAAATCTTCGACGGAATCCATTTTCCGTCGAAAAACTTCACAAAATCAATTTCTTTTGCATTTATTTTATTCATCAGTTTTCGACGGAATCCGTTTTCCGTCGAAAAACTTCACAAAATCAATTTCTTTTGCATTTATTTTATTCATCTGTTTTCGACGAAATTCTTTTTCCGTCGAAAAAACTTCACAAAATTAATTTCTTTTGCATTTATTTTATTCATCCATTTTCGACGGAATTGTTTTTCCATCAAAAATCTTCGACGGAATCCATTTTCGTCGAAAAACTTCACAAAATCAATTTCTTTTGCATTTATTTTATTCATCCATTTTCGACGGAATCCGTTTTCCGTCCAAAAACTTCACAAAATCAATTTCTTTTGCATTTATTTTATTCATCCATTTTCGACGGAATTCGTTTTCCGTCTAAAAACTTCACAAAATCAATTTCTTTTGCAATTATTTTATTCATCAGTTTTCGACGAAATTCTTTTTCCGTCGAAAAACTTCACAAAATGAATTTCTTTTGCAACTTATTTTATTCATCCGTTTTCGACGGAATTCGTTTTCCGTCAAAAATCTTCGACGAAATCCATTTTCGTCGAAAAACTTCAGAAAATCAATTCCTTTTGCATTTATTTTATTCATCCATTTTCGACGGAATCCGTTTTTCGTCAAAAAACTTCACAATATCAATTTCTTTTGCTTTTATTTTATTCATCCATTTTCGATGGAATCCATTTTACGTCAAAAATCTTTTACGGAATCCATTTTCCGTCGAAAAACTTCACAAAATCAATTTCTTTTGCATTTATTTTATTCATCCATTTTCGACGGAATCCGTTTTCCGTCCGAAAGCTTCACAAAATCAATTTCTTTTGCATTTATTTTATTCATCCATTTTCGACGGAATCAGAAAAACTTTTATTTTACGTTTTCGAAATCCATTTTCCGTCTAAAAACTTCACAAAATCAATTTCTTTTGCAATTATTTTATTCATCAGTTTTCGACGAAATTCTTTTTCCGTCGAAAAACTTCACAAAATGAATTTCTTTTGCAACTTATTTTATTCATCCGTTTTCGACATAATTCGTTTTCCATCAAAAATCTTCGACGAAATCCATTTTCGTCGAAAAACTTCACAAAATCAATTTCTTTTGCATTTATTTTATTCATCCATTTTCGACGGAATCCGTTTTCAGTCAAAAAACTTCACAATATCAATTTCTTTTGCATTTATTTTATTCATCCATTTTCGATGGAATCCATTTTCTGTCAAAAAACTTCACAATATCAATTTCTTTTGCATTTATTTTATTCATCCATTTTAGACGGAATCCGTTTCCCGTCAAAAAACTTCACTATATCAATTTCTTTTGCATTTATTTTATTCATCCATTTTCGACGGAATCCATTTTCTGTCAAAAACCTTTACAAAATCCATTTCTTTTGCATTTATTTTATTCATCCATTTTCGACGAAATTCATTTACCATCAAAAATCTTCTACGGAATCCATTTTCCGTTGAAAAACTTCACAAAATCAATTTCTTTTGCATTTATTTTATTCATCAGTTTTCGACGAAATTCTTTTTCCTTCGAAAAACATCACAAAATGAATTTCTTTTGCAATTTATTTTATTCATCCGTTTTCGACGGAATTCGTTTCCCGTCAAAAATCTTCGACGAAATCCATTTTCGTCGAAAAACTTCACAAAATCAATTTCTTTTGCATTTATTTTATTCATCCATTTTCGACGGAATCCATTTTCTGTCAAAAACCTTTACAAAATCCATTTCTTTTGCATTTATTTTATTCATCCATTTTCGACGAAATTCATTTTCCGTCAAAAATCTTCGACGGAATCCATTTTCCGTCGAAAAACTTCACAAAATCAATTTCTTTTGCATTTATTTTATTCATCAGTTTTCGACGGAATCCATTTTCCGTCGAAAAACTTCACAAAATCAATTTCTTTTGCATTTATTTTATTCATCAGTTTTCGACGAAATTCTTTTTCCTTCGAAAAACTTCACAAAATGAATTTCTTTTGCAATTTATTTTATTCATCCGTTTTCGATGGAATTCGTTTTCCGTCAAAAATCTTCGACGAAATCCATTTTCGTCGAAAAACTTCACAAAATCAATTTCTTTTGCATTTATTTTATTCATCCATTTTCGACGGAATCCGTTTTTCGTCAAAAAACTTCACAATATCAATTTCTTTTGCTTTTATTTTATTCATCCATTTTCGATGGAATACATTTTACGTCAAAAATCTTCGACAGAATCCATTTTCCGTCGAAAAACATCACAAAATCAATTTCTTTTGCATTTATTTTATTCATCAGTTTTCGACGGAATCCGTTTTCCGTCGAAAAACTTCACAAAATCAATTTCTTTTGCATTTATTTTATTCATCTGTTTTCGACGAAATTCTTTTTCCGTCGAAAAGCTTCACAAAATGAATTTCTTTTGCAATTTATTTTATTCATCCATTTTCGACGAAATTGTTTTTCCATCAAAAATCTTCGACGGAATCCATTTTCGTCGAAAAACTTCACAAAATCAATTTCTTTTGCATTTAATTTATTCATCCATTTTCGACGGAATCCGTTTTCCGTCCAAAAACTTCACAAAATCAATTTCTTTTGCATTTATTTTATTCATCCATTTTCGACGGAATTCGTTTTCCGTCTAAAAACTTCACAAAATCAATTTCTTTTGCAATTATTTTATTCATCAGTTTTCGACGAAATTCTTTTTCCGTCGAAAAACTTCACAAAATGAATTTCTTTTGCAACTTATTTTATTCATCCGTTTTCGACGGAATTCGTTTTCCGTCAAAAATCTTCGACGAAATCCATTTTCGTCGAAAAATTTCAGAAAATCTATTCCTTTTGCATTTATTTTATTCATCCATTTTCGACGGAATCCGTTTTTCGTCAAAAAACTTCACAATATCAATTTATTTTGCTTTTATTTTATTAATCCATTTTCGATGGAATCCATTTTACGTCAAAAATCTTTTACGGAATCCATTTTCCGTCGAAAAACTTCACAAAATCAATTTCTTTTGCATTTATTTTATTCATCCATTTTCGACGGAATCCGTTTTCCGTCCAAAAGCTTCACAAAATCAATTTCTTTTGCATTTATTTTATTCATCCATTTTCGACGGAATTCGTTTTCCGTCTAAAAACTTCACAAAATCAATTTCTTTTGCAATTATTTTATTCATCAGTTTTCGACGAAATTCTTTTTCCGTCGAAAAACTTCACAAAATGAATTTCTTTTGCAACTTATTTTATTCATCCGTTTTCGACGGAATTCGTTTTCCGTCAAAAATCTTCGACGAAATCCATTTTCGTCGAAAAACTTCACAAAATCAATTTCTTTTGCATTTATTTTATTCATCCATTTTCGACGGAATCCGTTTTTCGTCAAAAAACTTCACAATATCAATTTCTTTTGCTTTTATTTTATTCATCCATTTTCGAAGGAATCCATTTTACGTCAAAAATCTTCTACGGAATCCATTTTCCGTCGAAAAAATTCACAAAATCAATTTCTTTTAATTTATTTTATTCA